>JAFFZR010002184.1:0-11887 GCA_018397195.1 Lethrus apterus
ATAACCGTATTTTCAACTAAATCGCAATTAGCATGTGTACATTTGGACATTTTTTGAGATTTTCAATTTTGTTTGTTTTTAATGAAATTGGATTTAGCTTATTTGGACGATTCTAAACAACTTTTATTAAAAAGTTTTTTTGATAAAAAAATCCCTAATACGACTTCTTCAATTTTGCTGTTTATTTTAAATCGTAGTAGACTAGCATTTTACCGTGAAGGGAAAGCAACATAACCTAAAAGTACAATTTAGTGAGCGGTATAATCAGGAAAAAGAAATTTTTTAAATCGATAATATATATAAAAAAAAAAATACAGGGGTGGTGCCGTCTAAAGTGCGACACACTGTATATTAAATCAGCAATAATATCATATAATTAATATAACAACGTATGGATAATAAATCTGCATTATGGACACCAAGAACCCGCTGTGATGTCACATTACTGGCCGTATTCTTCATTTACACGCAGGTATCACGTTACCTTTTGAATTTCAATTACGGAGCGAACCCAACCCCTACAACAAATTTGTATCCCCAAAAGAGCCAAAGCCGGAGTTTGGCTCTTTTGTCTGTACTCCTTTTGCACAAAAAATAGTCGTTCACATTATTATAATGCATCGGTGGGTCCCGGACCACAGACGTGTCACGGGCCCGAAAAGTTCTCTTGGTGGCTCTGTCTACCTACTTCTATATACACCGAGTTTAACCTGTGTAATGTTGATAAACTTTAACTCACGCTAGACTTTTTGCTTGTTACGCTTATGTTTCGCCTCTTTCTTGTTACGAATAATCCTTGATGGGCGGATATGTCGCGCTAACCTATGTGCTACTCTTCTCGTTTTCTTATGAATCGTACAATATTTTCTAAGCTAACAACTGTGATCTAATAAGTTTTAACAACTGATGTGTTAAATTATCACCAAGCGTATCACAAGGACGTGAGTGTCCGCTGGCGACAGCCGCGGGCAAGCTGTGCAATGCGGCTATGCGCGTGGCTCGCATGGCGAGCGTGAATGCGAGAGCATGGAGCGTGTGTGCATGCATCTCCCAGCCTTATGAGTACCCTGCTTCCCTGTGTTTGCAGCTGCGAGTTATCAGAGCTTTCAAGTCAACTTTGGAGGATCTGGAGGAGCGGCGCTCGGTGCATAGTTTACACAGCTTACACAGTTTGCGCAGCTCGCGAAGTCACACTGGCCCCTGGCCACCACGCCCTCTCTCAGACATCACTTACATAGACGAGGATTCAACGACTACGAAACTGTCACCGCAACAAATGAAGAACGATCGTGACGACCACACTGGGGCCGGCAATCGGCTGCTGTCTCCTAACACCTTGAGGCTCCCGCCCCACAACCCGCAGTTCGCACCCTCCGCACCTGCCAACAACTCCGAGCTGCCAAAGCCAGTGCATGAAACTCGCATATAGTGTCGGTCTTGTCCGGCTCTGCACAGCTCCGAGCAGTGCATGAAGCTCGTTACTAGCGCTACCCTGCCATAGCAGTAACTGTAATCAGAATCCCCGCCCTTCTCGACCCGCCTCCCCCTCTATCGTTAGCTTAGCACTAGTACACTTCTTTACTTGACCAAATTTTAAGTATTTTGTATTATTTTTGTACATAATATTTCATCGTCACTTGTAGATTAGTTGTATGTATAGTATTTAGATAGCCTTAGACCTCTCAGGTTAGTGGTAATGGAGACAGATATTTTATATTTGAACTTGTTCAACGCATGCACACAAACTTCGAGTTAACTGTATTGTGTGTCGATCGCCAGCGTCATGTTTTATAAATAATTATTTATATTATATTTATAAGATGTCACCGGTCGGCGATTTTGCAGGCCACACCCCACTTAGTATATTAATTATTATAACAATATTTATATATGTTTCTCTTTAAGTTTGTTAATGAGTATTAATTAATTTGTTAATGTTGATAAAATAATAACTATAATAATTAATATTTATACACCTTATATACCATATAATACATATATATTTACATACATATTAACTTTCAAAGAACAGATAAAAGTATTTTTTTAATTTATATGCTCTGTTGTTGAGACTCGGCATTTGGCCACGCGTAGATACACGTTTCGAGCAATCGTGTGTCTGTTGATTGTAACACTCTTATTTACAGCACGGCTGGGCGCGTGCATGCGAACATCGTTAAATCCTGTTTATAAATCGACAATAATTAGGAATGACATTTGCAAGTAGCCCCAAATATTTTGTGTAGAAAAGGTATCCGTTACCCATTGAGAGAGTAGATTAAACTGTATAAAATATATGATTATGTATGCATTTTATGTAAGTAATGGAATATGCTCTTAGAAACTATAATATACAATATTTATTTATCATTAACTATGTAGTTAGTATTTCCTCATTCGATTAGATTTTGTTTAAAAAATAGATTTCGTCCAGTTACTTCAATTTGGAGCATTATTTGTGACGGGTAACGGGTATTGCTTTACAAGCACGATACAATTTGGTATGGTAGCGGCTACATGTTTGTCCATCATTATTCCTATTATAATACTTGTGTCTAAGCATTGCAATTGTAATAATAATTGATAATAACAATATTAACATGTACATACAATGTGTGCATGTCCGTTTTAGTTTGGCATATGGAGTGAGCATAAATGAATGAAGGTACGTAATTAAAATTGGTTGTCCGCCTATTTAAAATTTCGTTTGAAATACTTCGTACCAAAAGGTGTTTATTACGTATTTTTGGTTGCCTAAACTTGTCGCAGAAATTAAATAATGTTTACAGACGTTAACAGCAAAACAGATTGGGGAAACGTAACTATTAAGATTGATGACATTAACTATTCTACGATTAGTACAGAGCGGCATATTAGTAAAATTTACATAACTTCAGTCATTTATAATCACCTCGTATGTACATTATACATACACATATCATTTACCGATACCCTGACATGTAGGTACGTATGCACGCGCTTGCCGTCGGGGTTATCGGTGAAGCCGCGGTGCTCACCGTAACCACCGCACTCTTCTCAGGTTACTTAGTAGTATCTGATCTATCTCATTCTGTGCACTATCTATTGTATGTGTCTGTCACTGTCTATCGAACCACTCTTAACGTTGCCCTTTACTCTTGAAGGTGATAGGTGGTGAATTGCAAGAGCGTTTGATTCCGGTTCCGTACAGCAAGAGCTCCACTGACCAAGCTGTAAGCCGCTTTCCTACATCTTTCTGTCCGCTACGTATTCGTATGCCCGCTCTTGTTGGTTTGTGTTTGTCCACAGTTTCTACACTGAGTATAAAGTTACAATATTCAATAAAAAAATTAATACTTAAAATTGTAGCAAAGAACCTCAATGTTGAAGCAATGTGGTGCAGTGCAGAAAATCTTTCTGTTTGTTTGTTTTTGTAGATTAGATTTTTCCGTATTTCTTTGTTTGTTGTTCTACTTTTTCGTTTGCATGATGCATGTTACTTTTACACGTAGTTCACAGATGCATATGATCGCTCAAAACGACTGCTCGGCCGAATTTTAATTTATGAATTCGAGTTTCAAATTATTATTTGTTTCGAAAGATTTACTCAAAATTGTATTCGTTTAATTGGTTTTCTGGCCAAATAACGTTTGTATCCATGATGTATGTTAACTGGAGCTGGACGCATCATAGATATTTCTTGAAGCAGCCGAATATAATACTTTGGCCCGTCACAAGTTGTATCTTTTACACAGTGTTATAGTAATTTAATTATTGGTTAAATGATTTGTACTTGAATGCCCACTCTAGCTCTATGATGCCTGATTGCTTATATATCTAGGTTTACAGCCTCGTTGCATAATAGATATAGTATTGTTTGTTAAATTATTGTAGAGGCTTCATTTATTTATATAATATTGATTTTTTTTTAATACAATTTATTTGTTATTATATATGTGTACATACATATAAATATATACACATATATTTTTTTTGGACGAAGTGTACTTACAATGTTTTTATTTTAATATACTAACAGGTTGCTGTTTTCGATAATATTTTTTTAATAAAAAAAAATAAAAGAATGATAATTTTTTTTGAATATATACTGCTAGGTTGTGTTAAATTGCCTTTATTTTTATGTGTTATATTATTAATATTTTTATATAGTTTTGTGTGTTTACTAATACCCACGTATACATACATACAGGTGGGGCAAAATCACGTAAGCAAAAAAACCAATATCTGGTAAAGACTGTATGTATTTGAATATTGTTTATTCGTGTGTGTTTTAAGTGGTGCTCAAATAATTTTCAAGTGTGTTGATCTGTAAAAAAATGCAAGTTCAATGTTTTTAATTTCTCATCACTCGGTATTACAAGGACCGACTGCTTGCTACGTATCAGAGACTTTTTATCCGGTACAGTGGCTGATGCCATCATTGGCTGGATAACGAGCCTCTGAAGTATCTGTGTTAAAACTGAAGATTCACAACTTCAGTTGAAGCTTTAAATAGTCTGCAATAAAAACAAATTGATGTAAAGCTTAGAACTGCCTCGGAAAATCCAGTACACGGCATGTATGATGGCTCTACACAAATACATTTTGCTCGGGCAGTAATTTAACTGCCTCTAAATCACATGTATGTATGCAGCCACAGCTATTCGTGGCATGTGTATATATTATATATATTATATATATATTGCATGTTTGTTAATTGTTCTTCTCTTCCTGGTAAAGCGGTTCGACGGGTTGATTACATTTTTGTCATATTCTGATTTTTTCCAAAACTAATTACAATGTTGGGAGCGTTGAAAGTATTGAAGGGGACTAGTATTTCTTTCACATTATACATTTAAAAATTATTGTAGTTGATGACTACATTCATTACCAAAATCTGGAGAAAATTGGAGACAAGTTGTAGGAAAGTTACCAATTTTTTTTTACTTGCGATCTCTTATTTACTTTTCTCTGTCCTTCTACCTCCTATAATTTTAGTATTATGATGATCCAATAGCAATAGGTTATTCTAAATTGAGTAATATTAGGTAAGCAAAAATAGATCGTTTGCTTAATATTTAAGTTACAAGTTTTGAATTAAAAATGAATTTTATTCTTATGCACAATTAAGATTCTGTTTGAGATATTAGTGTTGTTTGTTGAACTATATTATTTTTAAAAAATTTCAATTTTTGTTCTTTTAGCGTTTTATTTATTTATTTTTTTTAAAATTTATATTGTTTCTTTCATTTAACGTTACAAAATGTAACTTGGATTATTAGTTTACCTGGAAGTTTAATTTTGAAATCAGTTTTTGCCAGTAAACTGTCGCTGTTGTCGGAATTCATAAAAATCACGATACGTCTTCCAAATTGTACCTCCAGAAAGTCTTCCATCCTTGTATAATTCTGTTGATAGTACATCATTATTTATAATAAATCGTGAAATTGTGGAATATCCAGCATTGGCGTTAGTTAAGTGGTATTTAATTCAGTAATTCATTTTATTTTTAAAATAAAGATTGTGTATCTATCCAGTTTTAGTATGAAATGCTGCACACACATTTCTCTTAAAATTCAAATTTAATATATTCTTAAAATTATCAAACAAATGATAACTACATATCATGTATTTTCACCCATTCATTTCATGCATCTAAAGAAAGAACTGAATCATCTGTTTATTCGGCGATAGTTTTGATTCTTATTTTTTTACGGACTTGTAGTTGATAGATGACATGTATAACGAGTATTTGGTGGCTTCCTAGTTGATGCTGTAAGTTTCATAGGAAACATATTACATACGATTTTAGGTCGAGTCTTTCTGTTTTAGGTCTTATCTATGGTATGATTTGTACTAAAGAAGTAGTTTCTAATAAAATACGATTGTACGGACCTTACGATATCTGAATTTCCATTCAATCTATAATTTATTAAAAAAGTACATTTTTTTTTTTAGATGGAAATACAAATATGGACACTGAATTTTTGATTGATTAAAAATGAAACCTGTTCATTATATTTATTTGATAGAAAAGCAATCAACAACCAACTCAACACTAATATCTCCAACTTGAATGTACAATATGTTTTTTTTTTCCTTAAAGTTGAGTTCATTTTGTATAGGATGTTGGGTTTATTTTTGTACTTTTCTTGTGAGTAGGAGTTAACAGGAACGTTGATTATAGTTTAAAGTTTATTTACTATTTAAATATAATATTGTAAATTGTAAATTACTTTGTTTAGATTCACGTTTTTTTGTTAATTTTGAAGATGACTCGGAGATTGTGGAGTTTCACTACAATGACGTGGGGGTTTGTTTACAATTTGGCTATTTTATTTTGTTGGATTTGAAACTTTAAAGTTATTTATATGGAAAACAAATTAATTAACATAGAAATTTTGTAAATATGTAATGTGAAAGAGTGATTAAAGTAAAAAAAGAATGATGATATATTAGCAATGTAAGTGAACCGTTTATCAGGAATGCAATATTACATGGCTCTGTACTGTACTGTTCTTTCGGCTGTGCTAACTGCTCGCCATTTCCCCGGGAATGTTCTTATTTTAATTCTCCCTGTTTTGTTGTTTCTTGTTCATTTCAGATCCGAGTAGTTAATGCTTTCCGTCAGGGCCTAGATGCTCGGTACGGCGAACACAGCAATACTTCCCTTGCCGAGGTGCTCCGCAAACAGACATCACTCTCTAAGAGGTTGTCTCAAACTTCTTCCATTGAGTATGCCGATAACATCCCAGATGAGTTGACGATTCCTGAAATTGACGTGGAGCGACTGTCCTCTCATAGCCACACAGAGACGGCTGTTTAGCTCCCTGTTTGCGCTCCCGTCCTACCCAATCAGACCAAAAAATCCCTTCACCCGAGCAGCATCAGAGTATCGACCGGCCCGGCGGGGCATCTGCCGCATCCGCTACATACGACACTGCATCATCCATGCGCATTGTTTGTTCGTTGATTTATTGTTATTCTAGTGGATATTGTGTGTCTCATACGATGAAGTATAATATAGGAGCCACGCTGGCGACATGAACAGAACATGTTTAGCAATAAGTGGGCGATCGAGTGTTCGCCCATAGCGTTTAATTAGGTGCCTAGGTGAGCGGCGCGTCAGCAACGCCCTCACAGTGACGAGGGCGCCCGACCCGCAGTGCACTCTGGCTTAGCCCGCCACGCCGATTGGGACTTCCCGTGCACCATCGTCGAGGTTCGGCCTTCGCCAGTCCGTGGACACGTGCGCCCTCGTTAGCGAGCGGCCACCTTTGGCTCTATTACAGCCAGCAGCGGCCGCTTGCCATTATTAACTATTATTTAAGATAAGTAGAAATCAGATGTTGTCTGCCAAATGTTCAGAGGGGAGGCAATAACCACACCTGCAGTTATAGTGTTTATATAATGGTAGTTTTTAGTTGAATTACTGCTTCTCCTCGTTCTCATTCTGTTGTATTCTAGGTCTAACTCTGACTTAGTTATAGCTAGTCTAGCAGAAAAGTTAAACTAGAGATTATAATCCAAGCTAAGAGGTAACGGCACCGTCTTGCCTCAGAGATTGATTTGTTTTATACTTTATCTATGTGTATTTGAATTGATACAAAACAGTACAGTACTTTAACTAATTACGTACATAGGTAGTAAGCTGTGTATAATGGCGCGCTGGCAGCGGCAAGCTGCGCCCGGTTTTAGCTGCGGCGGTACTTAGATATCGGCCTTAGTAACTTATTGCAGTATGTATAATATGTCTACTCTCAGTATTTTTCTTTTGTAGTATTTATTTGTGCCCGGTGCGGCTTGCATCTCTCGGCGAGCTCGCGCACACATTTATACACTACTCCGTATCGGATCCATCGGCGAAGTGGCTGGTCGGCAACCAATTCTTGTTGACGGGAGCACACACTCGTCACAAATTAACCGGAAACCCGATCAGTCACACACCGGAACCTCAGCCGCTCTGGTGGACGCTCTAGTCAAATAACACCTTTGTGATCACCGTTTGAACCTGGCCGAGGTTTCGGTGCTGGGCGCCCACTCTCACGTCGCTTTCGTGGAAGTGAGCGTTCCTATTACTATGTAATATAATTTTACTATGTTATTATGTCTATCTGTGGTTCGTCACGCCCTTGCCCATCAGACTCCATACACTTCTAGTTGATCATCTAACTGTGTACATACATGCTTCAAATTCCTTGTTTACTATTGCAATCTTCAACAGGTTGGAAAACTAAATTAATTAAAAACATCCACACAATTCTTTTATTTTCCTCAGCAAAGCATGATTTCTAACGATTTCACCATCATCATAAATACATCAAAATCGTCCCCAGTTAAACACGTTCCCATCAACATTTTATTAATTACAGTTTGCAAATAATATACATCGAATAATAACACTGTTACAAAATTTAAACATTTAATTGACACAACTCATAATTATTGCCACAAAAAATTTTCATTACAGATCGATATAAAGCGAATGTGAATTGTTTGGATGTTTTGATTGTCAGTTGATATATCTATCCTTTAACATACATTTTCTAAATATTTTATAAATGTTGAATAAATCGAATTGAGCCTGTGAATTGATTCATGAATATAAAAACAAATTTGTTAAAGGTTTGATCATGTACGGTTGTGTGGATTTCAATAATGAACATCGAGTTAGAAATAATATATGTATGTATATTAAACAAACCTCATTCTATCATGACCTCATTTCATTTATTACTTACCTTGTCGATACAATTTATCAAATTTTGAATGGGGTGTTTGTTAGTAAGTAATTGATGTAGCTCTGTCTTGCAAATTGAAGACATGCCCAGCTCTCGAAATTGGTCCTGGGCGTTGGACAGATCCGAAAAATGATGTACTTTATGCCAAAAAGAACTTGTTTAAGATATGAAACTTTAATTTGAATGTTGTTATTGTAATTTTTAATGATACAATTAAATCGTTATCATGTTATGCTTGTTATTTTATATGAGTGCGGCCAGCGTACCTAATAGAGCCGCCACTTAAAAGCAACTGGCAGGTCCAGTTGGCCAGGATCGAACTAAAGGTGGATCGGAGTACGGCCGTGACCATTACCTAATTAAGTTTTATTGTCTGTCTGTGCTTTTCTTTACAAAAAATAATAAAGGTATTTTGAGCTTTAAAATTAAAAAGAGGTGAATAACATGCTGTTTTAATGATTCCATTTCAGGAATGCCTGTAAATTATTTTCTTATTGTGAAAGACCCTTTTTATTACATTTGTTCTGTTAGTTTTGTTTTGTTTTCATTATAAATGTTTGTTCTTCAACGTTGTAATATAATTTAAAGAATTTACAAAATGCTATGAATATTTTCATATTAAACATAAATTTTAAAATATAATCACGCATATACAAATATATTATGAATTTTATTTGCAAACCTAATCATAAGCGTATATATAATTGCTGCACGAGACGGAATTACTTGTATGGTAGGGACTCGAGATTTCCAACCACTAAGTGATGGAATTAACACATGAAGAAACCTCCTTGTAACACTGGATTATTTTTAAATGATGTAACTATTGTTATTCTAATCAATGTAAATGACTAAATAATAAATTTATATACCTGACTACTGCTTAATTGTAAAGATTTTGACAACTGTGTCACTTGTACTTATTGAAAGTCGGGCGCTGTAAGTGCAAAGCCCAATTTTTGAAGGATACATTTAACATCTTTATAAACTGTTGGATCTTCAACAGTTCCAGAAATCTAAAAATAAAATTATAAAATTTAACTTGTGTTTGTATCAAACTCAAAATACCTTCACTTCTTTATTTCTAGCTAAATCTGCCAAGCTTTTTCTACACGTTTTTCCTGACCTAGTTCTTGGTAGACCCCTAACAGCAGCAGCTATACGAAATGACGCTATTGGTCCAATCATATTTCGAACCATACGCACTAAATCACGAGAAATTATTTCTTCATTTTTTCTCGCATCTAAAATTTTTGTTTGTACTCGTAGATAGAAAGAAATTGTCACCAACTTTTTTTTATAACGTAAAGGCAAATTGGTATTTCACCCTTTGTTGGTTCAGGCACGCCAAAAACTGCCGCATCTGCTACATCAGGATGTCCATATATTACGTCTTCTAAGGCAGACGTAGATAATCGATGTCCGGCGACGTTAATTACATCATCGTCTCTTGCAGTAATGTAAACGAATCCAAATTCATCAATGTAACCAGCATCCATAGTATCATAATATCCCTTCAATTTAGAAATAATGTAAATTGTATCAGATAATCGGTGCTAATCCTTACGGGATATTTACTGAAATAAAGTTGGCAAAACCTTTCTGGAGATTGATACAACGTTGACATAGTGCCTGGAGGAAGTGGCAACTTTAGGACTATTCTACCTAATTCGTTAGGACCTGCAGGCGTTCCATCTTCTTTCAATGTTAAAACTATGTAGAAAGCAACGTTGCAGATTCATAGATAAGATTTTATTTGTATATTTGTACGTACCGTTAAATCCAGGAATTGGTTTTCCCGCAGTGTACTTTGGTGGATCCAAACTCTGACCTAAACCAACGCAAGTAGCAGTTATACTATGCCCAGTTTCGGTTTGCCACCAATGGTTTAAAATTGGAACATTAAATGTTCTTTGAGCCCACGACTTAGTTTCATAATCACAGTTTTCACCAGCAACAAATATTTGTTTTAAACTTTTAAGGGAATAAGATTTACCAAACAATAAATCGGGATCTTCCCTTTTAATTACACGAAACGTCGTAGGAACGGTAAATATTGCATTTACTTTATATTCGTCAATAATTCTGTAAATAAAAAGCTTTAAATGAAAATACGTTGTATTTATTTTTCATTACCTAAAATACTGTCCAGGATTTGGAGTTCTATCTGGTTTACCCTCATACATTATGCTAGTAATTCCGTATATAAGGGGTCCGTAACATATATAAGAGTGCCCTACAACCCAACCCATGTCACTTGCAGCCCACCATACATCATCAGGCCCCATACCGTAGATAACATTCATTGTCCAAGTCAAAGTGGCGATATGTCCACCAACCGGTCTTTGAATTCCTTTAGGATCGTCTGTATGATAAGATGTATGAAAATGTTTCATTGAACAAAAAAAAATTACTAATACCAGTTGTTCCAGATGTGTATAAAATATATAAAGGTTCGTTGGCTTCGACTGGAATGCATTCATGAGGCCCTGCTAATGTTAACACGTCTTCCCACAAAATATCCATTTGTAAATCTAAAGGTGCAATTTCTATATTTCTTCTTTGAAAAATTATGCATTTATCCGGTTTATGCGAAGACCACTCAATTGCTTCATTTAATATATCTTTATATCTAAAATTTAATTTTTTTATATTATCAACTTTTTTTTTCTTTCTTGAGCGTGCAACCAAATTAAAACTCAAGTTGTGCAATAAAATATATTTATTACGTCACACAATATTAAAAAATATAAAAATGTGTTTCGTGATCTTCGTCGGGTAATAAATATATTTGACGTTTGTTATTTATTCACTATGGAAACATTCTTTAAAAAGCATAGTTTGCTATAAATTTGTTTCATCAATTAGTTCAAAGGGTTGAAATAATAATTTTAAACATTAATTAATGAATCAAATTTTACAATTAATCCCTATTGCGTTCCACGTTACGACTTCTATATACTCCAGCTATTGCTGTAAGACTATTTACTCAATTAAAAAGCAAAATTCCCAAAGATAAACAAACACATATTATTTATAAAATTCATTGTTCAAATTGTCCTGGAACATACATAGGACAAACAAAACAACATTTAAAAAAACGTATATACACCCATAAATACACTACAACAGCATACAACGTAACAGACACAGCACTTTCAAAACAC
>JAFFZR010002185.1:0-11787 GCA_018397195.1 Lethrus apterus
AAACAATTGCGCATCACATTTCAGAGCCAACTCAGATAATTAGATTTTTTTTAATGGAACACCCTGTATATTTATGTAGCAGTCGGTAGAAAATGAAATTTTGCACAAAATCTTCTTATACTACTATAACCCAGAAATGAAAAACAAAAGACCTACGACGACATTAATACAGATCATCGCACATGGGATAACTTCGTTAGTAGAGAAGCTACGGTGTTGGTCAATACATCAAAAATGTGTAGTTTTTTCTACTGATTACAATGGCGTACTCAGAAAAAACAATTGCGAGTCGCATTTTCGAACTAACAAAAAAAAAATTATGAGACTTGTATATTTTAATTGATAAAACGTTAAATTTTACATAGAATACTCTTCTAATAGTACAACCATAAGATGAAAGGTCAAATTTTAATATAAAATAAGTAAATGAGTATCAAAGTAAAAAAAAAAAAACCGGAGTGGCCTGGCCCGGCTGGTTGGATCGCTGTCTGTCATGCGGGAGTCTCGGGTTCGATTCTCTCTCGTGTCCGGCTCGCCCCAACTGCGAGTCGGGAGGTACCGGCAAGCATTCACCGTTTTGGGCGAACTTCTAAGAGTAACAAGCTCTTACTCTGAAACAAAAATAAAAAAACACACATCTACACAGCGGATGCACAATGGGCCTCTAGGCCTAAGTGCTGCGGTCTCCTCGGAGTCTGCCCACGATTTCAATGTTCAATGTTCATCAAAGCAAGCAGTTCGAAAATGCGACTGACAATTGTTTTTTTGAGTATGCCATTGTAATAAGTAGAAAAAACTACACATTTTTGATGTATTGACCAACACCGTAGCTTCTCTGCTAACGAAGTTATCCCATGTGCGGTGACCTGTATTAATATCGTCGTAGCGCTTTTGTTTTTCATTTCTGGGATATAGTAGTATAAGAAGATTTTGTGCAACATTTTTCTACCGACTGCTACATAAATATACAGGCTGTTCCATTTAAAAAATCTAATTATCTGAGTTGGCTCTGAAATGTGATGCGCAATTGTTTTTTTGTGTGGACTATTGTAATCAGAGGAAAAATCACCGCATCTTTGCTAATTTAACCGACTCTGTAGCTCCAAAAATAACGAAGATAGCAATAGTGCGTCGATAACTTTGAACACTCTGTATATGTATGAATTAAGGCAGTGCGCAAACATTTCATGCCACACTCCCCTTTTCTTTCAAATACAAATTCGGGCGCCCTTCCGTTAGTTTTAGGCAGGTATTTGAAGGGGTTGTATTAAGGGAATTTTTGAAAAATAATCTTTTCAAAAAGATTTTTATGTTTTATCAATACAAAGAAAAACAATAAAATATTAATATAAATTAAAAATTACAATGGAAATGGCATTGTGTTTCAGTCGCTTTTACTTTCATTGAAATCCAATTAGCTAAATTATTGACATCATTTGTTATTGAAATAATATTACAAAATTCTGACCTTAAAAATAAAGCAGTTGTTGAGGGGATACACCTTACACATACATATAAGTGGATTAGCAAGCTTTTAAGTTTTCATTTAAAATATTTCTAGTAAGCATCATCTACTGAAATGTTTATGAAATACCTCGATATTTTTAGAAATATACTTCTTTCAGCATGGAGATATCAACTAACAAAGAAGTGTAACTGTAGGTAATCGTTATTGCAACCACAATATGAATGGACTATGTAACTAATGTATTATGAAATATACAAACTGAAATATTTCACTAGTTATTTGGTGATAAGCAAAAAACATATTAAATTGTTAGCTGAATCACCAAAGTCCAAGATGCCAGTATCTAGTCAACTATCAAATGAAAAGGTAGCTTACAAACAAAGTTTGGGAATTAAGAGATCAGCTATAAGGATAATCAAGTGTGAAGGTATCAGCTAAGGACATTTAAGAATGACCTCCATGATAAATGCAGCATAAGAAACCATTATAGATTGCAAAATACAACAGCATTTTGGAGGGCACATTTTAACCGATTAAGAAATTTAATTCACACCTTACAAGTTTGGTCATGAAAGTTAATATAAATTTGGAAATTCAACAAGAGCTTTTTTAATATTGGAAATTCGAAATTGTTTCAATTTTGTCATGGTTATTTAAATAATAATTTATTTAGTAATACAGTTTAATCTTTTGAGGAATAAGATCTTCTCAATAAATTTTATTTTCTAATGTGGAGATGTCGTGAATTTTATTCATATTTCTCAAAGGGTTAGTAATATGATTTAATTGTATACAGTATAATGCAATTTTTTGTATGTAGCAGGTATCTTGTAGCCAGTAATGTGAAGCTGATGCTGCAAAGATGGTACTAATGCTATTTGGTATTTCAAAATATAAAAAATATAAAGTGTTCAATTTGTTTCAGGAATATCATAATGCAAAAAACTGGGGACAAAGTAATGGTTCCTACAGACAATTTTATAACTCAAATGCCAGACATCGAATGAAGCGAAATTTCCATCATAAGAATAACTATCACAAAAATTACCGTTTTAGACAGTAGCGTGAAAGCAAATGGAACAATTAAGTGAATGTTTTCTATTAGACAGACTTTTACCGGTCTTATTGTACAATTGTGTATATTTGGCTAAAATAGTGCTTTGTATTTGAACGTTAATTCTTTTACTTTGTAGACTTATATATTTGGTAGAATCAGATTTCTTTCTAAGTATTTTATTTTAACTTGTATTTTAAAATTCCATTTTCGCCATTTGTTTGTATTGTAAGCTAAATGTTACTATTTTAAAATTAGTACTAGTTTCAATTCAGTGGAATGTATGTATAAATTAATATTTAATTATTTGTTCAAATCACTATTTATCTAAACGTTGCATTTATCAAACTATCTGTATTATATTTTCTTTTATTTTCCATTGTTGCAATGTACAGAAAAATACATGTGTCTAATCTGACCTTTAATGTATTGAACATATTTTTTTCCTGTTAAACTTAATATTTTGTATACATATTTATAATAAAGGTCATAATGTAAGGTCACGGAAAAATTACAAATCTGATTTGTAAAATGCAATAAAGTGTTCTTAAATTCTACATTTGTATTTGACACAGTTTACCTCATTTTCAATTGATACTGCTAATATTATTTTATCTTTTATATTATATAAATAAATTTTATTTTGAAATAAAATAACTTAGAAATTATACAAATATACATTCACTTTTTTAATGTGTTTTGTTTTACTGAAATATTGAAATCCTTATTGCTTAATATAAAACTAAAATTCTTTTATCGTAGATCAATCAGTCTATTAGATTTAAAATGTGTTGTTTCAGATACTTTTAATGCAAAAGTGTTTATCATTGGTTACAATCAATACAGTTAATTACTAAAAGCTAGTTTTTGAACGTAAAATTAAAATATTTCTTTTAGCTAGATTAGTGGTTGAATATTCAAATTCCTTACATATACTAGCACACTGCTTATTCGATTTTACTGTGAGTAAAATCAATGGAAAATTCATTATATTCTATTCATTCATTAAAATCTGCGACGAAACAAATAACGTAAGCTAAAATAATTATAGTGTGATCTATACAACCGACTTGCTTTTAAGCTGAAAAACAAAGAACGCTCGTTAATTAAAATTAATCATAAAAGTGCATTTTTTCTTATTTAAATTAAATGCACAGCGCCACCCCTCGGTGGTGGGCGCAAGCATGTGCAATTCATGACATTTTTGCGTCACACTCCGGGATAATGGACCTGTTCAATAAACAGTTCCAAATGGTTCGGAATTCCATCGACCAATAAAAACATTCAATTTAATTTGTGACTAACTTCATGCAACTGAAATTCTGTCTATGATAGGTCGAAAAAATCCGAAATTATTCTGAACCGTTTGTTGAACAGATATATTTTTAGCATATTTAAAAATAAACAGACTTTAAAGCATTAAATTGTAAATAACATAATAAAACACATTACTGAAATGTTTTCTTTTTCAATTAATATCAAAAAGACTCATGTACTTGATAAAGGTATATCACAGATTGGCTTCTTTTTGAGTTCAATACGTTCTCTCTATAATTAACGAATTCATTTAATAATCTAGGGACTTTGGTAACTTTTTAAACCTTTTTGTTGTTTCGGATAAAATCAGACATTTTGTGACATTTATGGAAATGACCTGTAGTGCATTTATTAATTGATCTGCCATTATAGAGTTCTTTATGGATATTAAAAATGGGGTTTGAATTAAATCGATTTCAAGGTGATGTTGACGAAGAGCTTGTTTGTCCAATATGCTCCGGAGTTTTAGAGGACCCTTTACAAGTTTGTCATTTTTATTTACAAATTAAATACTCAGCATATGTTGACAAATTTGTTATTTTAGGCTCCAGTCTGTGAACATGCATTTTGTAGATCTTGTATACATGAGTGGATATCTCGTCAACCAACTTGTCCTGTGGATAGACAACATATTACCTCTGCCCAATTAAGGCAAGTTCCTCGAATATTAAGAAATTTACTATCTAGGTAATTATTGTTTAAAACAGACAGTTTATCCATAATTATCATGTGTATAAAAAGTTAACTGTATATTTTAAATTATAGACTTTCAATTAATTGTGATAATGCACAGTATGGCTGTACACGAACGTTAAAATTAGATACATTAACATCTCATTTAGAAGAATGTGAACACAATCCTAAGAGGCCTCTACCATGCGAACAAGGTTGTGGTCTTATTATTCCAAAGGACGAATTAAAAGATCATAATTGTGTTAAAGAACTTAGAACTTTGATAACCAAACAACAACAAAAGTTGAATGACTTCCAACAAGATCTAACTGAGCAAAGGTTTATTATAAATGAACAGAAAAGGGAACTACAACTGTTAAAAGTAAGTTTAATTAGTTTAATTTATGATTTGTTATTTGTAATATTTTAAAGGATTTTATGAGAGCTATGCGAATATCTAATCCTGCAATGAGGGCTATTGCTGATGCAATGGAACGTGATGAAGTATTAAGATGGAGCAATTCATTAATTAGGGCTAGAGTTACCAGGTGGGGTGGTATGATATCTACACCTGATGAACTTTTACAGGTAAAAAGACTCATGGTATATGTTACACTAATTGACTGTGCTGATCTATATTCTTAATATTCCATAATTATTTTACAAAAATGTGTTGTGAGGTTACAAACGTAAAAATTTGTGATATCTAAATGTAATAAGTACAATAATGTCATTAGCAATTGTATATGTATATTTAATAAATTTTTAGCGTATGATAAAGCGAACTTTAAGTGAAATCGGCTGTCCATCACATATTATAGATGATCTAATGGAAAATTGTCATGAACGTCGTTGGCCTCCGGGTTTGTGTTCATTGGAAACTCGACAAAATAACAGAAGATTGTATGAAAATTATGTATGTAAACGTGTGCCAGGTAAACAAGCTGTGCTTGTACTGTCTTGCGATAACACACATATGAGTGAAGATATGATGGTGGAACCAGGACTCGTAATGATATTTGCTCATGGTATAGAATAGGGTTTATACTATTTAATTATTTCCATTGTTAAGTCATTTTTTACTTATACATTCTGAGAGCTTTTGTCGTATTAAGTTTTTTTGAAATTTGGATGTCGGATTTTTATATCATTTGTTTACATACTTTTTCTTGGTATAAAGAGATGAAGTAGCAATTTCAGATGTAACTTGTGATGTGATAATTGAATAAACACGGGCTCCTACTACTCGTGTATCTGATAAATTTTTCAAAAACCTTCCTGAATTATTAAAATTGCACATGAGAACGATTTTCAGTTAGACAGTAGTTTTGTTGAATGGAAGTGCAGATAAACGATTTCATTTAAACGGTGAGGTCCATATATGTATTCAATCAAATTGGCCATATCCTCATCAAGCAACCCACATCTGTTTAGTTCTATTGTGACTAAAAGTGAAAATCGTACGTGTGTGGGGATTTGTGCATCTGCAACAACTGCACGACTTCTAACAAATGATTGTCAAATACACAAGTTGTGGAAATCCGTCGTGAAGGAAATGGTTTTAAAAAACTATTAAATTTCTCATAGTATAAAAAATAGACTAATAATAGAAAATCTTTATTTCGTCATTGTAGGTTTATCTGTTTTAAACTAAACAAATGTTACATCTTTCATAATGAAAGGACTATTTTATATTAAGTATTTAATTTTAAAGATGCAGTCCACTCTTGGCTAGATGGATCTGAGCAAGTATTTAACGAGCATTTACTGTTAACGCAAAGAAATGAATCAAGTATTGAAAATGATATGTGGGTAAGTTAATATTCCATTAAACTAATTGTATGTTTTAATTGTTATAAATGGCCTTCAAATAAAAATATTAAGCTCTGTTTTAATTTGTCAACTCACCCTTTATTTAAGAATTTAAGTTTCTTTTTAATGCAATTGCTTGCTTTATGGTGTTATGTGATGATCTCAGTTTTTATTTGAAGTGGTTCCTGGATCCAAAGGGAGAGAATTTAATTTGACATAAACACTAGTCAGTATCGGTCTCTATTATTTAAAATTGTGATTTTATTATGACTTGGTCATTTGTAAAAGTTTCCTTATTGAAACTCATGTTATTGTGCCAACAGTAGAATAAAGGCAGGTTGTATAATCGGTTAATGGAGCATAGTTTATCATTAGCTTGATTGTGTTACCGTTTACAATCAGGTGATTAGTGGCAACTTAAATTTTCATCACATTTACAATCTATGGTACAACAATGAAGGGAAGTGAGAATTTAATCACCTTTGCTCCCTATGTATGTATGTAAAATATATACAAGGTGTCTATCGTTTTATTCAAACTTTGGGAACGTAAAGTAGATTTAATTTCATGAAGAAAACCCATATAAGTGGTATGTCAAATCTGTTTAGTTATACAGTGAGATCGAAAAAAAAATAGTTGAAGTATGCCACGAACATAAATATTCGGAAGATATTAAAAAAGCTTTTATTGTTTGTACGAATCCAGCTTTTTAAATGCAACTTCGTCCATCCACAGAATCTTTCGAAAGAAATCAGTATCTCGTCGTGATTGTCTTAATAGCCAAGACGAAAATATTAAGCGAACATAATGATGTATATTGAGAATCCCTTGTCCTTTTCGAAAATGATACGGATATAGACCTTTCCGTTTCAAGATAAGCCAAACACTTGTGGTATAAGTAAAGATATGCCGATTTTCGTTCATGGCTTACTTTGACTAACTTCTTTTTTTCGATCACACTGTATAACTAAACGGATTCGACTTACCGGTAACATGGTTTTTACTCTTGAAATTAAATCTACTTTATTTTCCCAAAGTTTGAATAAAACAATATGGAACATCTTGTATATTAATATCAAAATTTATACTGAGAAATTCAAGTATTCAAAAACTAATTTTATGTATCCAATTAAATTACTCCCCAATTTACTGAACTAGATTTTATGGTAGTTAACAAATCGTAATTATAAAATTTTAAATACGTTTGAATTATAAGGCTTTATCAATTTTTTTTATTTTATACTTTTTTCATTTTATACTTTTTTCTGGAATTGATCATGTTTTTCTCCAAGGGTTATTAACTTATTATATTATTGTATTCAATATTAACATAAATTAATAAAAAAATAATTTTGTTGTTCATTTTATGAAAATAAGTGATATAACCCATGTTAAAAACAGTTCTCATTTTTGCAAATTTATTTGTATTTATTTTGTAGTTAAAAACTTACATTGTAATAAATATTTTATATCTACAAATATCTATCTTGTATATCACAAGAATGTCTAATCAAAATTACAAATACTAAAAACTAAATTGTTTATTGTTAAGAATTAAAAAGAAAAATTAAAATCATTTTCTCTGGAAAATTTCTATTTTAATTTGTACACCTCGTATGGTACCTTTGATTGCCCAGTATTTCTACAGATGACTGGGTACATAACTAAATTATATGATATGATATGTAGATTTTGTGTTAATTACACTAATTTGAAAATTCTAATAATGTATTTTTAATTATCTTTATTACTAGTTAAGTCAAATTAATGTAAGTCCGTAGTTTAAAACAGGGTTCTGAATTGTTTATTAATTAACTAAATTTTATTAATAATATTATTTTTAATATTAATTGTGATTTTAGTCCAGTCTTCTTAAATTTTAACAATACAAATATTGTAAATATTATTTTATAACTTTTTATAAGCTTTATGTAGGTATTTTTAAGTCTTAGTTAACTGGGCATTGAGATTTTATAATATACAATTGTATCTGTTATATTGTTTTTATACCGCCAATTTAATAATAAAACAGTAAGATTCTAAAAAAACTCGTTTTTATTTTCAGGAAACTGATTGAAAACTAAAATAAATGTGCGAGTAGGTATATAAAAATTAATAAAAAATTAAAAAAACCACAGTATCAATTGTGTAATTTTATAATTTACACAAGTAACAATTGTACAGAAGTGTAGTTCAATGTAATTTTTGAATTATTATATTACAGAATTGTAATAAATTTTCCTTATTTCAGGATTCATGTTAGTGATACCAGAATGTACTCTGAAACCCGGCAATTCCATATTTGAACACGCTTAACCCAGTCCAGTTCTCCTTTTTAATTTAGTTTCAAGAAATGTAATAATAATACCTAATGATGTAATACCTTGTTAATTAAGTGTTTTTTTTTTATTTCTTAAATATATGTTGTGCTAATGGACTTCATCTAATATGTACAGATTTTTTTTTACATATGAAATATATGGTTACTTCAATGTTAAAAAATCGATGTTACATTGCCTGCATTACTTGCTTTATCATAAATCGTAAGCATTGTAACATAATAAACTAACATTTTAGGTAAACTAAATGGAACAACTTTGATAATATTTTACTCATTTATTAAAATTGGCTTTATGAAATAAAAAACAACAGCATGTCAGAAACAGAAGAAGTTAAAATCTAGACTGGATTATTTACTATTGGTTAACAAGGCACATTTAATAATAATGAGAAAAACATATAAGTTTGGGTGACCATGAAGTAGAAAAGAATCAGTTATTTGTTTTTATTATTTAAAGAATTGCATGAAAGTGTCTAAATATTTATCTTTGCTGTTTTTGTACAAATTAAATGTTTAAATGTTCAAAGAATTGATAGTTTTTTCTTAAATTATTTTACTGAATGGAATATGAGGACGATAAATATACCAATAGAGAGAAACCATATTTTCTTAAGGTAAAATCAGGACATTATTTTTTAACATTAATTTTATTATTAGTAGGCGAATAAGATAGCATGAAGTAATAGAGAACAAGAATCAATTTTCTTCTCCTGATAGTAAATATCTTTAACCCCGTTAAATTTCATTTCGTTTTTATGAAATTCGGTACAAAAGAGCGCCCCATTGTTTTTAGAATGTTGGGACGTATCGCCAGTAGGAAAAGCAGATTTTCTTATCGTGAAACAAGAACACTCAGGGCTACTGACAATAATGCGCTCCTCTTCATAAGAAAATATACGTGAGGAAAGCGGGGTGACCAGAGAAGTTTTACAAAAGTTTCAGAACTAGAAATAGTTAATGTAATAACCAATAAATAAGGTGACCAATTATTTTTTATGAAAAAGGGGTACTGATGGATGGAAAAAGGTTTTCGTATGGGTTGGGTTCGCTCCGTAAATTGAAATTATTGAAATTTAAAGTCAGTTTTAAAAATTTATAAAGTAAGGTGGTATAAGTGTGTATCTTGTACTAGTGTGTGTGCGGCTAATAATTTTCAAACATTTAGTTTGCAACTGGCGCCATCTTGTGTACATTGAAGAGACTAAACTCACTAAACAGTAGTAGCTTTCTAACCAACAAAGAAGTTGCGTGCGCTTTGCATCGACCACCTTAAACAAGTTCCTAGCTTAAATATTTTTTATTTTATTTCAGTTCTGTAAGAACACACTTACATAAAAAATATTTCAGTTTTACACAGTTGTCCCATTTCAGAGGGTAAGTGTGTAGTAGGGACAAGAAAATTAAAAAAAAAGTTAAATAGAAACAATTACAATTTTTATTCTGGCCTTGTTCACGTTTTAAATAATACTCAGAGTGACATCATCAAAATCTGAAGTCAAATGATCAATTTGTTTAAAAGTTAGAATAATGCAAAGGTCAACTAATGAAATTTTGCTACACACTTACCCCACCTTATCTTAGTTGGATTGACATGGATTATAGTTGAGTTGGCATAGGTTAGGTTCGCTCCGTAATTAAAATTATTAAATTATTGAAATTCAAAGTCAGTTTTTAAAAATTTATCTTATGGTTGGATTCACTCTGCAATTGAAATTCAAAAGGTAAAAGAGTGTACAAAAGATGTATAAAAAGGAGTACAAAGAAAATACAAAATTCAAATAACTTATAAGAACAATTGCCGCCCCAAAATGCTGGCGCCCCTGTGTTATAGCCCATTTAGCCCTGTGGTTAGGTTGGCCCTGTGAACACTATAAGTTAAATAAATTATATCAAAGAAAGCAATTGAAATAAAAGTGAGAAATAGTTTAAATGTTTTACTTTGGTTGAAATTAAAATCACAGAATATTTCAAAATTATTATCTGAAAATAAATTATGATGATGAATGGATGATGTTTGATGTTTATAAATGGGCATCATATTAAAATCTACGTAGTTAGTGCATTATTAATTCAAATTGTAATCTGTTTTAAGTGAGAAAACTGTGTTGTAAAAATCATTAATCCTATTAATCCTATTGTATTGCAGTACTTTTAGGATTATGTGACGCATTAATCATGAATTTAAAATTGATTTAAAATGTATTTTACTATATATTTAATTCACATTTGTTATATTTTCAAGATAAGTCCTTGTTATTCCTATTTTCTGTCAATATGTAATTTTCATCGATCAAAAAATTCTGAAATAGAAATAATCACAGCTCCTAGAACTGCCCCATTTTTTTTTTTGGAACTTTTGGAAATGTATTGTTCTACCATTCGAAAACACTCACTTTATTATTGTCGCTTCAGTTGTTAAAAATCCACACATAAGCATTAGAAAAATTTCGATTGAACTAATTGATTCAAAGTCCTTATTTATTATTTGCTTTTTTAAATACGAGCGGCAAAAAAGTAAGTGCCCACAAATGGGCACCTGATTCAGTATCTGCTCACATGATGATATGGATGTAATTTTATTATCATGTTTTCGAAAAAACATCGAGAATTGTAATCACAAACTAATGGAAGTACTTATATTTGGTTACATAAAAAAGTATTCTGAATTATGATATGTTGTTTCAACTAACACTTATTGCAAACAATTGAATAATAAAATGCAACTTACTTTTAGATGGTCGTTGAGAAGTGCATTGAGATGCAGGCACCAAACATTAAATATTAAAATGTTCAGAAATACACAATAACACAAACTCACTAATTAAAAAAAAAAACAATAATACGAACTTTATCAACAGCAAATATTCGCAATATTCGCAACGACGCGGCGCGCGCATTGTTACTTTCAAGCTAATAGTCAAAAAAATAGGTACTTGTATGAGTTACAGTAGACTCCGGTTATAACGTACCCGGGTTATAACGTTTAATCGGTTATAACGTACGCTTTTTTCGGTCCGTTCAAAGTCCATATAAATATCGTGCAACATTTGTCGGATATAACGTAGGCGGCTATAACGTACTAACGGTTGTAACGTACGAATATTTCCATCTTAGACTTCATTT
>JAFFZR010002188.1:0-11620 GCA_018397195.1 Lethrus apterus
AGGGATTTTAACGCTAGGCTGGATTTTCATTACACCAGTATCCTTCAGTTAACTTCTTTAAATCCTTTATTTCACTTTACCTTTGTTCTCTCTTGTCCCAAATTATATATTAGGAAGGATTATTTTTTCAATTATAATTTTAAAAGCAACATTGCAAGCAATTTTTAAATTTGTCTCCATGTGCAACGCTAAAGAAGGAGCTCTTCTGATTTTCGTCACTAATAAACTTAGTTGCTGACATTAGATTCCTAAACATCTCTGGCTTGAGTACATCGAACAATCCACGAATGTCATTACTCATTGTTTTTAAGATTATTAGTATTCTTGCCTTTTCTGTAATTTTACTCGACTTCACAGTTTACGTGCTCCGCCCCCGGCTGTTAATATACTGCTGTAACGTAATCTTGGACGAATATTACTCTTCTTATCTATAAGTCATACCGTGATCTGATTGAATTTATTTTTAAAAATCTTGAACATTTAGTCTATCATTTCACAGCGATGTGTAGTATACGTTGGAACACTCTATAACCTGTCTGCACTTGTGTAGATTCCGTTGTGATCTAGATCTAGCTCATCTGGGTCAATTTGTAAAGAAATCTAATGTGACTGTCAAGCTGGGCGGTTATTGATAGGGGTATGAATGATTGAACAGGGAAACAAAACAGAAAAAATGCAAATCTATGAATTACTTAATCGGAAATATTTTTTACATAGAATGTACTTAATGTTGTCAATGTGTCGTATAGTAATTAAAGTAATTATTAGACGATAGAAAAAAAGTTCTACCGAGTAACATTATAAAACGGAAATATACTAACTGCGTAGATGCAAATTAATCAACAACAAATTAGTATTTTTTATTTTTCAATCTGGTTGCATATACAGGCTGTTTCACTTATTTATTATTATTTCACACCTAAATAACTTTTTTTTTTAAAGCAATCAATATAAATTTTTTATCAGTTGTGTAGCCCACGACAATAAATCTTTTTGTACGAACGGAGTTTTTATAAAGTCAAAATCTAGCCAACTATAATTAAAATAAAAGTAGCGATTCAAGAAATGTCATATTAGCGATCAAGTTAGAGCAAAAAAAGTATTAAGAAAAGTTGTTACAAATCACTCAGAACCCCCAAATACCAAATTTCGCTGATAAATTTTCATTTTTTAATTTTTAAAAATGTATACGTCTTCAAGGTGATTTAGTAGAAAAAGATCCTATTTGAAATACTGTTCGTTAAATTGTTGTTAAATTTTGTCGTTCTTTAATGTTGAATACAATTTGCGAATTATTTTCTTCTTTAATGGCACTCTTAATATTGCTATAACAAAAAATGTTGAAGAATTAAAAATGAAAATTTACAACGAAATTTGGTATTTGGGGTTTCTGAGTGATTTGTAACAACTTTCTTTAATACTTTTTTGCTCTAACTTAATCGCTAATATGAGATTTCTTGAAACGCTACTTTTATTTTAATTATAGTTGGCTAGATTTTGACTTTATAAAAACTCCGTTCATACAAAAAGATGCTTTGTCATGGGCTACACAACTGATTTAAATTTATAATGCTTGCTTTCAAAATAAAAAAGTTATTTACGTGTCTTCATGAAAAGTGAATCAGCCTGTATGTACAGGTTATTTGAAACTGCGTGTTAACTATAGGATTACTGAGGGTAATAAACTTAGTTTATTTTAACTAAAATATTTCAGTCTCTCCCTACTTCAGTCTTCCCTACTTTATTGATATCTTAATATTGAGCACAGGTATTGAATCAGATCTAAAACCTACAACATTATTTTTAACACACGCAAACTTAGCAGGATTAAAATTAAATCTAGAAAAGCGTCAATTTTTGGAAAGGGAAGTAGAATATTTAGGATACTTTATTAACGAGAAAGTGTTCAAATTGGTAATAAAAGGACTAAAGAAATTAATATTTATCCGATATAAACGAATTAATAGCCTTTTTAAGTGTATTAAATTATTATAGCAAATTTATAGAAATTTTTTCTGAGAAATCTTCAGCACTTTACCGTAATTATAGAAAATTTTCTGAGACATCTTTACTGGAATTATTGAAAGTAGAAATTCAACTAGAATAAAAAAAAAATGAAAATGCTTTTTATGGAAGCAGAAAAATTTTCCATCAAGTTCGTTTTATTTCGCCAATGTTAGGAAACCATGACAAAAACTACATCCTATCTTAAAAAGAAATATTAGCACTAATATTTGCAGTCAAAAAATTGAAATATTATTTAATTGACAAAAAATTTACTTATTGACGGCATAATTTGCAGATCATCGAATGTATCGTTGTCTATTAAAGTAAAACAATTCAAATCAAGCCAGGGAGACATCTAATTAATTGTTTCAGATCGTGAACAAACCAGCAAAATAATAAAAGTCATTTAGAAATAAGACCTGTTTTATTATTAAAAATAATTATAAATTAATTAACACAAATCAATAAATACTTTGTATACAGGGTTATTTTGAAATAAGTACAGATATTTTTACAGGTGATAGCTGACAATAGCCCAACCCCAAATATGCAAAAATTACGATCCTACTATGTTGAAGGGTGTGCCAGAAAAAAATATTTTAAGTTTTGAATAAAACATGAAAATAACGACGAATTATCATCAATAAAGGTTGTTTTGCAATATTTCATGTTATTCCCGCCAAAGGAAGTTGATTTTCAACTCGACACATATTGAATTGGACACAGGACCATACTTAGAACCGAATGCCCATAAAATTTAAAATGAAGCACCGCCGTTTTTGCGGATTTGGGTTTGGGTTAAGGTCAGCTATCACCTGTTAAAATATCTGTACTTATTTCAGAATGCCTGTATATAATATACAGGATGTTTCACTTTTCATGAAGACACCTAAATAACTTTTTTATTTTGAAAGCAATCCATATAATTTTTTTTTTGTATGAATACTGTTTTTATAAAGTAAAAATCTAGCCAACTATAATTAAAATATAAAGTAGCGTTTCAAGAAAGGTTATATTAGCAATTAAGTTAGGGCAAAAAAAGTATTAAGAAAAGTTGTTACAAATCACTCAGAACCCCCAATTACCAAATTTCGCTGATAAATTTTCATTTTTAATTCTTCAACATTTTTTGTTATAGCAAAATTAAGAGTGCCATGAAAGAAGAAAACAATTCGCAAATTGTATTCAACATTAAAGAACAACATTTAACAACAACTTAACGAACAGTATTTCAAATGGGATCTTTTTCTACTTAAATCATCTTGAAGGCGGATACATTTTTAAAAATTAAAAAATGAAAATTTTTCCAGCAAAATTTGGTATTTGGGGGTTCTAGGTGATTTGTAACAACTTTTCTTAATACTTTTTTCTTTATCTTAATCGCTAATATGACATTTCTTGAAACACTACTTTTTATTTTAATTATAGTTGGCTAGATTTTGACTTTATAAAAACTCCGTTCATACATAAAGATGCATTGTCGTGGGCTACACAACTGATAAAAAATATATGTGTGTATTGATTGCTTTCAAAATAAAAATGTTATTTAGGTGTCTTCATGAAAAGTTAAACAGCCTGTATATTATAGGAACGGATATTATTATGGGATATGAATGAATATTTATTCATATTTTGATAATTAAAATTGAAGAGATTATTTATCGGCAAAACAAATAAAATTATACAGGGTCGCCGCCGCGCCGCACCGATGCCTCGGAGTTTATGAGTTTTAAACGACATATATTCCGTAGTTTTAAACGGTACATACACTTCCGTTGCAGGTGGAATATGTAAGTCAATAAGGGCTACATAAAAATATTTTCAAATATACAGGGCTCCAAAAAAGAATGACATAGAAGATATATTTATTCTTATGGAAAGTCCACATTTTTGAATTGTGCGTAAGCCAGACTTTGATAAGGGTTCCCTATACCTTAATAGTGTTCTGATTTATTTCGATTTTCCTTAAAATGTAAGGTTTTAGAAAAAAAAATTATTCCAAAACGAAATTAATTAAGACAAATTTGCATTTAGGCTTAGATAATAGACAACTCCCTTAATTTATTTAGTAATTTGCTAATACAACTTTCTGTACAGGTTGTTTTCAGTACCATTAATAGCAAATTCAAACGGTAATATCGGCTTCTTTTAAATTGAACAACCTGTATTTTATAAGTTTATCGTGTAACAAATTTAATTGTCTTTCAAACTGTATCAGGGTTCCCTATGCCTGAATCTTTATGTTTTGAAGTTATTTAAGTGTTTTTGAAATTTAACTTCCTATTTCCCACCTATAAAAGTAAATATTTTCCCAAAATGTCTTCTATTTACCTAAATTCTGGTTTCGCATTTTGCAAACATTGAGTTTTATGCAGTATATTGCATTATAATTAATGTAATAAATGTTTATGGCGCGAAGACTAAAATACACAGAAAACATTTCAGATCGAGACCGTAGGCTTTGGAAATTTTGTTTTGAGCTATTCTTTGTATATTGGGCTTTTATCACCCCTATAATATTTGGCTCATTATATAGGTCTTTACGTATACCTCTTTAATTGTTCTTCTTTTGCAGCCATTGTTTTTCCTCTTTCCTCCAAAAATCTTGCGCAGGATCTTTCTCTGTCACATTCCTAACATTTTTTGCTCCGTATTGGTTAGAGTCCACATTTCACTACTATAAATAACGATCGGTCGGATGACCGTTTTGTATACTCTTACTGAAGCTTTTCTAGAGATGTCCTTGTTCTTCAGTAAATTATTTAGAGTGTATACGCATCGGATTCCTTTCATTAATCTATTACGAATTTCTTCTTGAATTGCTTGTGAACTCCGTTCCCAGGTAGGTGAGTTTTTCTGCCTCTTCGAATCTGTATATTTTACCTTCCTTCATCGTTGTTGTCACATACTGTTCCTTAAATTCCTCGCTTGTCCAGCTCATACATTTAGTTTTTTTCCTGATTAATGATGAGTCAACTCTGTTTCAGTGTCAAAAGAAATCCCTCCCCAAAACATTAGCGAGCCACGTCCGAAACAAAACAGCAACTAGAATATCGTTCTCCTCACCAATATACAATTCGTTCCCAATCGTCTACAGTCCAGTTGGAATGGTCCCTTGCAAATCTGAGCCTACCTATTCTGCGTTCTCTGGTAAGTAACGGTGCAATGGCTGGCGTCCTACTATTCAGTTGTACTTCATTCAACCTCCTTCTGACAGTTCGAGAACAAATTGCTACATTTCGAACTGCTTCGAGTTCGTTTCTTAGGATTGAACTTGTAGCGGTCCTGTTTCTCAGTACAAGTAGCCTGAGAAAAGCTTTATCTCGCTCGTTAGTTAACCTTTTTCGCCCTTGGCCTCGCCTTCGGGAGTAAGAACCAGTCTCATTGAAATGTCTAACCATGCGACTTATTGATGAATGGCAAACTCCTAATAAACTTGCCACATATCGTTGAAAATATCCGACTTCCAGTAATATCGATGCACGTATGGCTTCCTGTTCACTTAAATTTCTTGATTTATTCTAGATTACGTTTAAGAATACCGGAGTGAGCGATTTAGAACAATTCCAAAGAAAATTAGATTAAAAAAAACATAGGAAAAAAATCAAATTTTTCTATTTTATGGAGTACCGATTTTTATGCAATAAATGTTACTGATCACTAATCTATGCAATATTGCTGACAACTAGCAGATATTGATAATTCTTTGGCATTTAAGATGTAATTAATAATAATAATAGTAATAATAATGTTCATTGCCATGAATTCCAAAGGAACATTGACATTGTTGTACATAATACAATAAAAGATAAAAACATGACGCAATAAAATACACACATTGTCAAAGATAATACAATCAACAGTAAACAAACATTTGTATAATACAAGTTTATGCACTAAGGAACTCATTGTAGTCATAGAAACACTTTGACAGCAGAAACTATTTTAAACCTTTTTTAAATGCGTTTACAGTCGAGATTCCTTTGATCACATCTGGCAGTTTGTTGTAGCAGACATTCGCCCTGTAATGAGTACCCCTTTCAAAAGTTTAGTTTTGTGTTTGGGGACACTTAGATCATTACGCCCGCCGTCTGCATATCGCGGTTTTTGGGAAACAGATCTACATTCTTTTTATAGAACATTACCAGCTCATATGTATAGATAAGGTGACCAGATTTTAACATTGGTGAAGCGGGACAAAATTGACGGTTGGAGGGGGGTCTTGTTGAAAAAAATTGTTTTAAAGCAACACAGTTATTATCAAAGAACGCAAAAATTGTATTATATTTTTTTAAATTTCAACGTATGTAAAATTTTAAAAATATATACAGGCTGAATCTGAAATAAGTACAGATATTTTAACAGGTGATAGCTGACCTTAACCCAAACCCAAATCCGCAAAAACGGCGGTCTCATCTTCATTTTAAATTTTCGAAAAATTTCATTTTTTTGTTTGCATTCGGTTCTAAGTACGGTCCTGTGTCCATTTCAATATGTGTCGCGTTGAAAATCAACTTCCTATGACGGGAATAACATGAAATGTTGCAAAACAACCTATATTGATGATAATTCGTCGTTATTGTCATATTTTACTCAAAACTTAAAATATTTTTTTCTAGCACACCTTGCAACATAGGACCGTCACTTTTGCATATTTAGGGTTGGGTTATTGTCAGCTATCATCTGTTAAAATATCTGTACTTATTTCAGAATCATCCTGTATATTGACCAGATTTCCAATGCATTAATAAGAGTACATTTCGAGCAAATAAAGCTCTCTTTGCCATATTTTTCACAAAAGAAAAGGTGTTTGCTGTACATTCATGCGGATTTCCGAAAGAAAGCTCTCTTTGCCATATTTTTCATAAATGGAAAATGCGTTTGCTGTACATTCATGCCGATTTCCAAAAGCTCTCTGCTAAAAAAAAACAAAATGATGGAATATACACATAATTGACAAAAACTTAATTTTTCCAAAATTCGGGACTTTTTTAAAACGCCGCGGGACGCGGGACAAATTGTTAAAAATCGGGGCTGTCCCGCCAAAAGCGGGACGTCTGGTCTCCTTATGTATAGTTGGACACCAAGGTTAATAGCTTCAAGTCTTTAAAGATCTCTCTTCATGACATAATGTTGGAGGCTCCAACCATGCACCTAACAATCACTTTTTGCAGAATAAAGAGCGGGGCCACTGCAGCTGCAAACCCCCAGAAAATTATGCAATATCGCAGACGAGACTCGACATAGGCGAAATAAAAAGCTTTCACACTATCGATAGAAACAGTAGTTCACAAACTACTCATTCCATACAAAGCTGAACAGATCTTCCCACACAAGACATCACAGTGTCTCTCCGACCTCAAACTACCCCCCAAAAGCAAACCCAGAACCTTACTGATGAACTCTTCGGGCATTGATCTGCCACCATGCCTCCCATACAAACTGCAAGTTCTGTGCAATTAATCCAAAGGCATCTAAGCTAAGCCATCTAAACTGTTATCTACAGATTACAAATACTGATACTTTGAAAAATATAGTGGAAATAATGGTGATGCGTTAATTTTGTCCAGGAGTGTAATAATGTATACAATTTTATATATTGACAGTGATGATTAATAGAAAATAAGTTACCCTTGACATTTTTACAGAGTTTGTTGGTTACACACGTTTATTTTGTGATCGTCACTAAATAATTACCAAAACAAGTCTATATATATTATACACATAAGTTCCCTCTGTTTATTCTTATTTAGTCTTTATTAATAATCATTTCATTTCCAATAATTGTTTAAGGAATTTAATATTTTTGAAATTCTGTAAAGCATTCAATATACTTAAATAATTCGCTCGTGACCGTCGAACTATGTTAATTCTGCGTCAAGGTCAGTATTTATTAAGTAGTTAATTGTTCTCGTTAAATAGTCTTCACCTTTTACGTATGAAACGTGAATTATGACTTTGTGTAATTACTTTAAAGGCATGTGTTTGACAACAATACATTATAACGTATTTATAGCTATGTCAGTTTATATTGATGATGATTTAAGGGTTAATTTACCTAAATTTATTAGAGCGTAATTGGGTTTATTGCATATGATGTTTATTTCCAATTATTCTCATAGGAGTTATCATATATAATTTATTTTGTGGGTATATAAAATTAAAATCAAACAGTATTTGTGTCCTAAGAACTTAACACGGCCACGACCTTCTTACAAGTGTTATTTATCAATTATCATATAATATATTAAAAATAAAAAAACTGCTAGCAGCAAAAGCAAAACAGTTGGTTTTAGCAATTTTAAAACTGGATAAGTGGTCCAGAATTTTGTACCATATTTGCTAGAGCTGATGGTACGTTCAAAAGTAAGGGTACCTCATTTTATTATATACACTTTTTTCCATAACTCAATAATATGGGAGATACAACCCTGTAAAGGGCTGAAATGAAAAGCATTTTTTTTTAATTTCATTATTAAAATTATTAAAATTTCATCTAAACATAACATTAATCTAAATGGTAGATAATACTATCCAAGAAAATTTACATGTGTCTACATCTTTACGGTTACAAAAGAAAATTAATTAACTAACGAACGGATTTAAGAAGTATAATAAAATAATTGGCATTATTAATTGGTAATATTTTAAACCGATATTAGAAATTAGCAGTTTCGATAAAATAAATTAGATTCCTCCAAAACGTGCTTTTTTATTTTATTGAATTATTGAATTCAATTTACTCATCCCAGTTTCCTTAAAAGGCGATCCAAATTTATTACGTAATGGAAAAAGTCTCCTCTTTTTATGGATACGACATAAAACTCGTTCATGCGTCTTACCATAGCGCTCGCTACATAGGATGTAAGTCAATGTCAACTCGATAAATAAAATAAAAAGTGAAACTTTAATAAATGTTTTATTACTAACACCCGGTATTATCAATAAATTTTGAAGGGAGAATTAATTAAAGGTGACTCACATTAAAGGGACCTTTAAATATCTGATATTACATCACAAAATATTTAAAATTCAAAATTATGGGCAATGCCTAAATAATAATCCATAGTATCTATCACACCATAACTTTCTGCAATATTTTTAATCCTTTTAATCCTTGTGAAAACTACACTATATTTTTTGTTTATTTTTGGTCTAACACCTAATAATAATTGTGAAATTTCATATCTGTTGTTTTTTTAAAGTATTTATAATTCAACTAATTTTCTTCCTCGTCGCTTTGAAAAGGCGAAAGTCATCTTGTCACTGTTATTTAATGCACTACACTCAATGAAGAACAATAAAAGACTGATAGTTTTGGGAATGATTTTGAACGTATTTATACCTAATATGACACTAAACATTTTACTTTCACAAAAGTATGCAGGTATTGAGTTTAAATATATTGTCTCAATCGGCGCGCATTCGAGTTCCTCCCGGCGGCCCCTTGTACTTCGACACCATAGGGCAGCGGTCGGGGAACTTTTTGAACCATTACCCCAAAATATATTTGTGTAACTCGACCCCTTCATTTTGAAAACAAGAAAATCAATATAAATTTCAATTAAACACTATTTATTGAATCATTTTACACGGAAAATGAAAAAAGTTGTATGAAATTAGACAAACCAAATAAAATTCTCATTTTGGAACAAAATAATTTCATTGAAAACTTTTACCCTTTTGGTTTTAGAGAAATCATGTTGATTCATATAGAATACAATAACTTCAAAATTAGGGCTTTTTGATGTAAGAGGAATTTGAATACAGTCTTCGGCGTTCAATCGATTTCTGTTCTTCGTTTTTATGTTCATTAGAGTGGAAAATCAGAAAGGTAGGTTATTGCAAATGACAGCAACTTTTTTACCGCCTCTTCATGTGCAATTTTGAAAGCCTTTGCAACTTCTGACATCCAAAAAATCGATAGGTCTGCTTTGTTCTCAAATTGAATACGTTCTTCGTTATTAGATCGAAGTTCAAGAAGTGCCTCTGCTAAACCTTCTCTTCTGGCATATGAGCAATTTCACATTTAAAAGGATCATTATTAGTGTCAAATTCTTGGTTGATTATACTTATCTTTTTTTTTTTGAGCACGCAACCAAATTAAAACTCGAGTTGTGCAATAAAATATATTTATTACGCCACACGAATATTAAAAATACAAAAATGTGTTTCGAAATCTTCATCGGGTAATAAATAATATATTTGACGTTTGTTATTATTCACTATGGAAACATTCTTTAAAAAACATAGTTTACTATAAATTTGTTCCATCAATTATTAGTTCAAAGGGTTGAAATAATAAATTTAAACATTAATTAATGAATCAAATTTTACAATTCCTAATTCCTATTGCATCCCACGTTACGACTTCTATATACTCCAGCTATTGCTGTAAGACTAGGAAAAACGTGGAAAAACCTAGTCGAGTACTTCGACCATTACCAAGTTTAATTTTAACTAAAGACACTGGACATAAATTTAACTTTAAAGATGTGGAAATTATTGATAAAGAAACTAATTATAATAAAAGATTAGTTTTGGAAATGATTAATATAAAAAAAAAAGACATTAACAGTATACATTTTAAAAGTGACACTTCAAATTTAAGCAAAATTTAATTATTTAATTATCTACATCTAACAAAAATTATTTATTTATAATTTAGCTATATTATTATTGAAATGGGAATTATGTATTATACAGGGTCCTCCGTAAATAAGTACAGATATTTTAACAGGTGATACCTGACCATAGCCTAAACCTAAATGTGCAAAAACGGCGGTCCTACATTGAACGATGTTCCAGAAAAACAATATTATAGTTTTGACTCCGGTCCTGACTACTGCAGTCAGCCAGTACAATATTGCTCTGCGCCGAATATTTTCTTGGTCGACTGTGAGCCGCCGTTATTAAGATACGAAAGCTTAATGCTGTTTCCCAATTACTGAGTCATAGAAAATATAACAAGATAGAAAGTCCACTTGGATTGGCCCAACTGAAACCTTATCCTTGTTCCAAACCACTGATACACTCCAAAATGCTAGAGGCGCTGATACACCATGTATCATCTTTTTTTATGTTTACGTAGACTTCTGAGAAAACTGTATATGACGAATTAAAGAATTATACTGATTATAATATCGTTGTCATGGATACAATAAAAAAATGTGAAATTTATGACATATTTAAATAAATTTTCATGTCTATTCTTAATATCGTTCCTTTTTGTGTTAAGTTATTTGTCTACAAACAAGAAACGAACAGGACAAACGGAAATATATGGAGCAGAGGAAAATTGTGAACAATTTTTGTAGAACTAAAAAAGACAACAAATTAATTGAGTTCTTGAAGGAAAGGAGAGAAGAGAAATAGCAGAAACAGCATTTCCGACATTTAAACAAGCTAAAAAAGTTTATTTAAAACGCTGATAATAAATGGAGTATGCCGGAAATGGAACGATGGCTTAGAGCAATTACAAGAGACAAAAAACTGGCAAAAAACACAGGAACAACCAGACGACGATCCCAGCAAAGGACAAGGAAGATGCATATGATAATTATGATAAAAAAGCAAAAAAAAAAATAATGAAGTAATAAATATAGGAACTACG
>JAFFZR010002191.1:0-11317 GCA_018397195.1 Lethrus apterus
TACCGACTGCTACATAAATATACAGGCTGTTCCATTAAAAAAAATCTAATTATCTGAGTTGGCTCTGAAATGTGATGCGCAATTATTTTTTTGTGTGAAGCATTGTAATCAGCGGAAAAATCACTGTATCTTTGCTAATTTAACCGACTCTGTAGCTCCAAAAATAACGAAGATAGCAATAATGCGCAGATAACTTTAAACAACCTGTATATAATTTTCTTCAATTTTGGTATAATTTCCGTTCTAAAATGTTGACCACTTCTTGCCCCCCCCCCGTTTTGATCCTGGGTACGCCCATGCTTACAAACATACATACATACAAACAAAACAAGCATGTTTCCAATAAAATTACATTTTTAAAAGTGAGACTGTGCGATAACTTTCTCCACAATAAGCGTTTTCACAGCGATGCGATGGCTGTAATTGCACCTCAGACGTGTCGTGTCATGCATAACACGCGGACTCGATTTCGGTGCAAAGGTCAGACGCGCAAAGTGACATCGCGCACTTGTAATAGTTGCGACGACGTCCATATTTGGTAATCAGGTCGTGAAACGACATGATGCTTATGGAAACGCGTACCGGACGAGATTTATACATTTTCATAATCCGAATCGCACGTATGTTAAAATATGTGCCGCAGAAAACTAGTTCTGTGCAATGACCAGACGCAGACGTCCCACCAGACTCGCATAACATTAATGTTATAAAATGAGACGTGGAACGAGAGAAGGTTACATCTGCTGTCGGACCGTAAAAGTACCTTCTTCTCACAGTATTGTCTTTCGTTGCTTCGCCATATGGATGCTATGAGTTTAGGGGAAAAAATATTTGCTGATAAATTTTTACAAACATTTTACAAGAACTTTTGAAAATTAATCATTAAAATACACCATTTAAATACAAGACTTGGCAATCGATTTTTTTTTTAAGAACGAAATAAACCGAAACATAACAAGTTTGGTAAGTATGCACGTGCAGATATTCTCGATCGCAAGTGATGTACACGTTTTCAAATTAGGTCGTCGATACGTTATTTCCGATCGAGTTTGCTAATTTTAACGACGTGAAAATAAACACAAAAAAATAAACGTATCACAGTCGACTTATTTTCGAAACATCGAATAAATTCTTCGTTGTGTCGTGATAAAGAAACTTTCGTCGTCTGAAGAAAGCACAGCACGATTTTCAAGGAACATGTCAAGGCATTGGGAGTTGTCGAGAGTAACGCCATATCATTTTACCCTGAATTCATTTAACTGTAATGAGTATGCACATTTTTGATTGCGTTTAACGTGTTCGTCGTTGGTATTCGTTTCGTTAATTTGGAACGGAAAAATTAAATAATAATAAATACCACATTTTGTGTTTGTACTTTGCAAAGTTTTCGAAAATGTTATCAATTTTTTTTAGGTTTTTGTATGTTTTATGAATTTTCTGTCGCTGTAATGATATTTTCAGGCAAGACTCGAAAACTGCAATTTTAATGTTTTCTGTCAATTTTCAATTTTATTTCAAAATCGAACCGAGGACCAGGTTCATCACCTTCATTTAAAAAGTAAAACCGTTTCGAACAAAAACTTCTATTTCAATCGAAATATTTCATAAATTCGACTGGAAAAGTTGCCTTTTTGGACCATAACTTCTCACTAGTCATTGTTAGAAAAATGGCATCATGTTCATTAAATTCTTCGTCATTTTTTCTATAAATGGTAATAATTTAGTAAAATTTTGAACGATTTTGATTTTCGTCGAATTTAACGAAGGAACGAACTGATTTTTTGCAATTTTCGTCATTTCTTCGATTTTCTTCAAAGACGAGTTTAAGTTTAACTTGGACCTTCTGATGACGATAATGACGTTTAATTTGAGTTATGAGGTTCTGTTCTTCAACAAACGACGTAAATATGGAAAAAGGTGACACGTTGGTTAAGTCGCCCATATTATATTTTTGGACCATAACTTGTGACTAGTCATTGTTAGAAGAATGGCATCATGTTCATTAAATTCTTCGCCATTTTTTCTATAAATGGTAATAATTTAGTAAAATTTTGGACGATTTTGAGTTTCGTCAAAAATCGCCAAATTAACGAAGGAGTTTCATTGATTTTTTGACGATTTTTGTCATCTTTTCGATTTTCTTCAAAGGCGAGTTTAAGGTCAAGTTGAACCTTCTGATGACGATACTGACGTTTAATTTGAGTTGTGAGCTTTTGTTTTTCAACAAACGACGTAAATATGTCAAAAGGTTAAGTCGCCCATATTATATATTTGGACTATAACTTGTGACTAGTTATAAGTTGGGGAAATACTTAACTCAAGAATATGAACTTAAGTTTCGTTTCGTCCAGTTTTATAAAAGACATCGTCAGTCGCAATAAGCCAGCAATAACAGCCCTGAAGATACCTTTGGCTTAGCGACAAGCTTAAGTCTATAAAACTGTTGTTCCAACCAAAATCAAAGTAGTTGAATTCCATGAATAATTTATTTAAAAATTTTAATTCCTTCATATACATTTAATACGCAAACATTTTCTGTTTAAACAGTCAATTAACCGTGCGCCGTACTGATTATTTATTACAATGTACTGTACGTTCGCGACACAATCTCCAAGTCGCTGATAAATAATCGCAAAACAATCATAATTAAAAAGCTAACAGCTCCGAGCGGATAAAATTACCATAATCGGACACGGCGAGCATTACGGCGAAATTTTAAATTAACTTCTGTGTGGCGTGTCGTGGCGGTTTCCGCAATCGCCGAATTTGGCAGTTTCGAGAAAATTGAAGAATTTTAATTAAAGTCGACATTTCGAAGATTGAATTTAATTGTATGTGGACGTAAACGTTTTTGCGACCGACTTTCGATTAAGTAATTTTCTGTTTAAAAAAAATGTTTTCGTATCAAATTTTATATTAAAAAAAATTTTTTTCGGTAAGAAACAATTTAAAATTTAATTCAATACTAAGTTTAGAAAAATAAAATATTAAATATAGGGACGTTACAGACGTTGGAATTCAACTCCTTATGCAAAAATGTTTCCAATTTATTAATTAGGTATAATTGCAAATTAATCATCTCTAGATGTGTTCGAAAACACATCCTATTTTTCAAATTTTCAAATTTATGTAACATTGAAAACACTAAACTTTCCAATACTATTAAGTCGTTTTAAAAAATAATAATCATTTGGTATTTAAACCGTAATCTGTAACACCCTGTATATAATCAAAATTTAAAAAAGAATGTATTTTTAATAACTTTTTTAATTAAATATAATAATATAAACAATTGTTTTTTCTCACACTTTTACATTGATTTACATTGATGACGAATTTTTAAGCTGAAGTATGACATAATTACTGAAACGTTGGCTTGAATTAACAACTGTTATCTAACTTAACTAGTTCCAGAAATTTATTTTATTATGAATATAAAGATGTTCAAATCTAAAACATCTAAGAACATTAACTGTAATTATAATGGTTTTTTTTTTGCCCATTTTTCTTCGATTTTTTGTATATAATTGTCAGTTATAATTGTTATAATTTTTAATCGGGAAATAAATACGCAACACGCACTTTTTCTGCGTATAAAATTACGCATTTAATGTAAATATTTGTTCAAATGGGTCAATGACATTTTGTTACGAAAAGTGAACTTTGAAGTGATAATGATTTCGAATTGTCGTAATAAAGTTTAATAAAAATTTCAAAAATTTATTTCAAACATTTTGTTTATATTTCTTGAGTGTTTTAAATTTTCTTATAAAAAGGAATGTATACCAAATTTTTCCAGTAAAGCAATTCTTTCATCCATGTTTTGTCGGTGGTTCTCAGTGATACATCCACCACCTATTATAATTTTCGAAGACTTTGTTAGTCAAAGCCACAAGTTTTCCCCACAAATTTATTGCCGATACAGTTTTTATTTACCGGTGTGAAGATATCCATAAATCTCAGCAATAAAACTGTTTACATGTAAATCTCCATAAGAGGAAAATCAATCATAACTTTCTTATTTGAAAAGCAATCGCGATAATTTTGTCACCATCTGAAAGCTCGTACTTTGTGTGTATCTACCATAGTTTTGCCCCACATAAAACATAAAAGAATCATGTATAAAACGCATGTTATGTAAACGACGACACTAAAAATACTCGAAAAATGCGAACATTTAAGACGCTCTAGCGCCTTTAAAAAAGCTGATATTTTGACGATTTTTTTTACAAATGATAGGGTACAGTCTCTGCAATACCTCATAGTTTTGCCCCACAGAAAAAATAAAAGGAACATGTATAAAACGCATGTTAAATAAACGACGACACCCAAATTACTCGTTTGATACATGTTACTTTTATTTTTTCTGTGGGACAAAACTAAGGGGTATTGCGGAGACTGTACCCTATCATTTGTAAAAAAAATCGTAAATATATCAGTTTGTTTAAAGGCACTAGAGCGTCTTAAATATTCGCATTTTTCGAGTAATTTTAGTGTCGTCGTTTACATAACATGCGTTTTATACATGATCCTTTTATTTTTTCTGTGGGGCAAAACTATGGTAGATGCACAAAGGTATGAGCTTTCAGATTGTGACAAAATTATCGCGATTGCTTTTCAAATAAGAAAGTTATGATTGATTTTCCTCTTATGGAGATTTACATGTAAACAGTTTTATTGCTGGGATTTATGGATATCTTCACACCGGTTTTCTATTGTAAGTAATTTGGGAACCCAACCTTCTTCATTCATAAATCTTCATGTAAAATTTTTAAAACTGTACTTTTGATCAGCGGCAATCACTTATTTATTCTTCAGCCTGCTAAGGCTTTAAAACTCGTTGCATCTGAAACAAACTTGGTCAGTATGCATCAAAATGTCACAGCTACTTGACAACAAAAATTTGCAATCGTCACTTATTTTATTTATGGCTGAGTAGATAATATAGAAATCTCTACTCGAATATTAGTTTGCTAAATCTTTCTAGTTCCAAACAAAGTTTGGACACAATCATATAGTTTGATTTTTTTATGTTAGTAATGTATCTGAATATTGAAATTCAATTTTTTTATTTTATTTATCGTTTTGATTGGAAGTTATAAATTGTGTCACGTTCAACGTACAACAAACATGTCGCAACATATTAATTTCGTTAGAATCTAAATTTAGTACCACTTGCGGATGTGCGTAAATTCAAACCATTCATTACGAGTTCTTAACGCGATCAAACGTACATAGGTCAAGTTAAAAGCTATCTGGTCTCCTTGGAAACTATTTCAAAAAGAAAAAATCACGATTTTTTGCCGCAACACTTTTGGTTGGGGTCACCAAGCTATCGGATAATTTTTTAACCGCAATTGTGAACATATCGCGGCGTGACATCACCAACGATTTAGATTCGAAATTTATGTTTTGTTTTACGACTTGCAATCGGCTCCAGTTATTATTTTAACGAACATGTGTTGTTTCGGATGGCGAATTCGAAGGATTTCCGTAAATTAAACAGCGTCAACTAACGGTGGCCGTCAATTTATTACAAGATAATCGTCGAAATTTTCAAAACGGATGAGTGCAAAGCCGTAAAGTAAACCAGTTTGACTGTGCCTTGTGCTCGAGACTCGAAATGTAATTGAATCGTTTGAAAATGAAAATAGACCATCATCATAATTTTACACGTTTGATGTAAATCATGAATCATGACGAAGTAATCAGAAGAACTTATGACCGATTAATCGAGATGTCTAGATATTATTAACTTACTCATCATTTAGTTATTAATTTAAAATTTATTAGTTAATAGATATTCACTCATTAAATATCCCATTAACTTTATTAACTCTGAAAAACCTTAATTGACAAAAAAAATTAATTAATTAATAGTAAACCAATTAAAAGAAAATTAATATTTCTCCCAATGTTTGCTCCCCAAGATAAATGTAAAAAACGTTATGACTTTTTTTTGTATTCTAAACCAACTTAATCGAACCCAACCCTATGCTAACCATATTCCATCCATCCAATCTTGTATTTTTCCAAATTTGTTCCATTTTCTCTAATAATTCTGCCATTTCTGTTTTTATTAAGAAAAAGGAATGATTAATAGATCAATCCCTACAAAATTTATCTTATTATTTACTTAAAGTGTGAAACAAAATACGTCTTTGCTTGGTAATTAATATTTTTTATTCGCAGCCGGTTTCGGCTTACGCCACCTTCAGGTGAAAAGTGTCAAATTCTACGAAAATGGATAAAGTGATAAAAAATAGTCGGCGACGAAATGCACACAAATAAATTAAATATTCTGTCTTATCAATTTTCGTAGAATTTGACATTTTCGCCTGAAGATGGCGTAAGCCGAAACCGGTTGCGAAAAAACAGTAATTACCAAACAAGGGCGCATTCACTCATTCTAAGGGGTAATTAAAATACAACCAATTTTTTCAAACATTAAGTGACATAATTTTCAGAAAATCAAAAATATGTCGGGAATTAACGAGTTTAGGGCTAAAGTATTATATCTTTTTTGTTCATATTTTATTGGTACTTTCAAATATAATGGGTGTATTGTATTTAAAAAAAAAAACATTATTGAAGTCTATACCACAGTTACGAAACACCCAATAATTTTAAATTATAGAAACTTTTTTCTATCTGTCACTGTTTACGACTTATTGAGGAATTCCCTGCCAGTGAAACATCCTGTATATAATCCTCTCCAACCTAATCAGCACTTGTTAAATCACAAATAAAAAGAAATCGAATTGAAGGAACTAAGAACTAATCATTTTTGTCTTCCCAGCCCAATCTATCCAAACCCATCCTACTTGGATGGGTTTGGTTTATATAAACTTGTCTGAGAAATAAATTATTGAAAATAAGAAAAATATATAATAAACTTGCTTTTAGTCAACCCATTGGATCTAATTATCAAATATGCATGTAAATCTGCCATTATTGTGAGAGATCAGATATGTATCCATAAAAATATATTTTTCTGTTATCTACGTTTGGTGTGCCGCAAGGGCTTCGTTTAAGCCCAATACTGTTTTCTCTTTATTTACGATATTCTTTTAAATTCATTAAGCCTTCGTTGATAACCAAGAAAGACCATAGGGCTCTTTATGAATAAGAATGACTGTTACTTTTCTTTATTATTTGCTCTCCCATGGTAAAATTTAAAATGACGCCACTGGGGATAATTTATATTTTTGGACGCAAAGTTTATTTTTATAATCGCTTTCAAGTGTGCAAAAAAATGTTGTCAATTCTTGATAATTTTAGTTTAATGTTCAATTTTTGACAAATTATAGTTGATTTAACTTTAAACAGTTATCCTCGACGTTTAAAGTAAGCGTAATATTTTTCACTGCACTAAACAATTTTTAAAATTGGATGACCAACCTTATACACGCACAGCCTTAGTTTTCGAGTTAAAAAAAAAAACATAAAAAACCAAAATGTTTCCCCAATTTTTGTTTTAAAATCAATTACCACAGAATTTATTTAACATTTTTATCAATCATTTAAAAGAAGAGTTTTACGATGTTTCAAAATTATAAACTTTGAGGTTAGTCGCCTCTCGAAGTTAACCTAAACAAAACATAAAATTTTTAGAAGCAGGTACTAAATCTTTAATAAATAAATAAAATAAATGTAGGCTTAATTATAAAATTGAATTTTTCCACCACAACATCATAAACTGATGATGAAAACACAGAACAAATAAAATTTTAAAAAACTCATGGTTAATAAATCAGCTTTAGATGTGGTACAATCGAATAAGCCCCGAAAACGACTTCATTTAACAGAAGCGAAGATGAACGCAGACACATAAATCGCAATTAAAATTGGCCACATTCTTAATTTCAACGCGTTTATTTCTTTAACACATTTATCATTTAGTATTAACCCGATGGTCTTTGACTTGATTAATTGAAGAAAAAAAAATTAATATCAAATTTACAGGATGTTTAAGATCTTAAGATTGAACAGATCGTAATGTATCATTTTAATAAGTAATTTTTTTGTAGTGCTAGTTTCGACAGTAACTAGTCTACATAAATAAAAACTGATTGATGCCCAGTTGCACCAAGCCACGATTAATATTAATCCGTATTACTTTCTATAGAAACCATTGTCATGACTATTGTTATAATAATTGTTCCTATAGAAATTAATCGGAGATTAACTAATTTGCGTTGGTGCAACTCGGCCTTAATGTCGCTGCGGCGACTTGAAATGTGTATGTTTTGCTATTATTATGTGATAATTAAGGAAGGATCTAACACAAATTTATAGAAATTTTATTTTTATATCTTTGTGTGACAAAAATAAGGCAACAAACAAATTTTAAATTCGTATTTAGAAGCAACTTTTACACAGATAACATTTTCAAATAAGCAAGCAATAGTCTTTGAATCTTGTATTGCTAACGTTTATAGTTCATAACTGAACATGTAATCAAACAAATAATGTGTTAGCATGTATATATCAAAGCCTTGATAATTAAATGATGTATTATTATGAAGTTATTAAGACGCGTGGGATGTTGCATTGATCGAAACAACCAGAATGCTTATTATATCGTATCGAATTGTACGTACGAAATTACCGATTAGGATTACCGTTCATTACCGACCTCGCTTCTAGCATTTGGTAAATGTGTCATTTGAAAATGATGCAAAGATACATGTGGGTGGTTTTTGTAATTTGTACAATCGACAGGTTTTTAGATTTTGCTGCGGAAAGGTTGATCTATCCATTACCTATTATAGTGCAGAGATTAGTAATTAACTAACTTTTGTTTTATACTGTAATGGATGCAAAATGATGTTTGAAATACACAATTATTATACAGTCCGTTCTACAAAACGGGCCCGAGACTATAGCGGCTTCAATTGTGATTCAATCACCAACAAACCCTATGTATTATTAAATGGGACAGTCTTAGCTACAACTTGGCGAAAAAAATTCTTTATTAAACACCTTCATTTATTTGTTATGACGTCATCGCCATTTTTTTTTAATGGCAACCTATATTTTTTATGTTTTATTTCGTTATGATTTTTAATTCTGTTTTCAGCGGTATGCAAATTTAAATAGGTTGCATAAGAAAAAAATCAAGAAAAACGGCTTTACAATTTTAATAGAAATATGAATGAAATGAACAAATTAATCCAACTAATCCATGATACGGCAAAATTTTACTAAGAAAAGTCATTCATAATAAGAAATTGTGGCCCTATACAAAATTCCAGAAAGATCTACCTACTACGATCAAACCGTGATTAAACAAAATAAGACGATTTGATCAAAGTAGGTAGATCTTTCTGAAATTTTGTATAGGGCCACTATTTCTTATTATAATAATTATGTATATGCAGGTTGTTCAAAGTTATCGGCGCACTATTGCTAACTTTGTTATTAGTGTAGTTACAATGTTGGTTAAATTACCAAAGATGCAGTGATTTTTCCGTCGATTACAATGGTCCACAAAAAAAATTGCGCATCACATTTCAGAGCCAACTCAGATAATTAATTTTTTTTTATAGAATACTCAGTGTATTTATGTAGCAGTCGGTAGCAAAATGAAATTTTGTACAAAATCTTCTTATACTACTATATGCCAGAATGAATGAAAAACAAAAGACCTACGACGATAGGTAGATAACGTCGTTAGTAGAGAAGCTAGGTTGTTGGTCATCAAAAATGTATAGTTTTTTAATGACATACTCAAAAAAAAAAAAAAACAATTGAGAATCGCATTTTTCAGTAATCCTTTCGCAATTGAGAGAAAACAACAAAAACAAAAAAAAATAATAATACAAATAAAAATGTATCTTGGACAACACAAAATCTGAAAAAGAAAAAACCGAATAAGACAGAATGGAGACTAAAGCTAAATAGGCAGTCAAAGAGAAATACTGAGATGAGTTGAATATAAACTACCGATCGAATTGCAGAACATTTTAGAAAACAATAAAAGGATTGAAAACAAAGGAAAAGAAATATATCTATAAATAAATAATGAAAATAAAGCTGAAAATAAAACGGCAACTTCTCGAAAGATTGGGAAGAAATATAATCCCAATCCAATAAATCCCAAACTCTTTCTATCATAAGCAGATTTCGATCGAATATTTATGGAGTTAGGTTGGATTCGACTATTGGCCGAGTTTGATTTAATGAGACATCAAGCCAACTCAACACTGAAAAACACATTATTGGTATTTTTAGTTTCCACAAAAATTATATATGGACCCAGGTGTTCTCCTTCAATTTAGCTCCTTTGGCCCATCGTCTCGCTCATACATTTCCAATTTTTACCCCGTTCCCCTTTTCCCCCTAGCTCTTATATCTTGCACAATTCCTTCCAATGTTCCCACTCATCTCCGCAAAACCTGCATCTTCTATATGCAATACATTTTCTCTGTTTCCTCATTTTTGCATCTAAACCAAGTCGACAGAATTTCCTCTTCATCTCCTTTTCTGCTTTCTAGATAACCAAGTGCCCTAGTGAAGGTTTGCATGTCATTATATTTCTAGTTACATCTTGCCCTTTCTATCAACTCGTATTTTCCTGTCTATTCTATTTCTTTGCATATTTTTTTCTATTTGTTTATTGTTTCTAAATGTAATATTTTCAACAAATTTTATATTTAATGAAAAAAAGTGTTGCCACTGTTTATTCAATATTAAAATAAATTACTCGATACTCGATAGTTAAATCTTTAGTTTACTAACTATCGATTAAATAATATCTCTTGATTAAAATTAAATGACGTTTCACCAAACAAGTTTTGATTTATAATCTCAGGTTAAATAAAATAATTGTTTTTGTTTTGTTGCCTTTTTTTTAATTATATGATCAAAATTAATATAATATTGTTTCTTGACAGCATGTTATTTGTTTATATAGTCATGTTGTCCATGTAAGTTGCCTTAAAAGTAAATTTTCATCATATGAAAATATTTGAGGTTAAGTTGTGGGTATAATATTTAACTGACGAAAAATTTAACTAGAGTTAAATCTTAACCCTGTTTGGTGTATTGAATTCTGAATTTAACTAGCCATTTAGTAACAAGTTAAATAAAATCTATAGATTAAAATAGTTAACTGACGTTGATGAATACGGGCCTTGATTTAATTTATACATGTAATATGAAACTACCATACTTATTAAATTTACCTGACAGTTACTTTAATATTATCATATAAACTTACGGTATAATAGAGGTATTGGAAAATCTAAAGACACCTGCGCACAAACGAATTTTAAACATAAAAAGAGAAAGTACAATAATATGAGTGCGATAA
>JAFFZR010002194.1:0-10981 GCA_018397195.1 Lethrus apterus
AACAACAAATAACTCGAAACACGTAACAAGTAATAATATAAACACTAGAAAATAAGTACAATTTATAAATAACAACGCGGAAAAATTATTACATGAACGCCAAGATGAGAAGTTTGACAGTTAATATACTTTGATTCACATGTTTTTCACAAGCACAGACCACTATTTTATTCAGATATATACAGGTATATACTCTTCTTAACAATAACTTTAGTATTTTAGAAAGATTTAACTTTAGCTATAGGGAATGTTATACGCGATCGAAAAAGAACTTAATACTTAATCAAATGACATAAAATACAGGGTGTTCCATTTGAAAAAAAACGAGTTTTAGCCGTTTAAAGATGCTACAATTCATTTTCAATTTTGAAATAGCCTGTATAATATAACGGGATATTTGGTATTGGGTGTTTAACTTGAAGCATTGTTAGTATTATGCCAAAGAATCGTTACAAAGTAATCGTTAATAAAAACGTTATTAATTTTCAAAGAGAACTACCTAAATTACATTTTTTTTTCTTAAAAGTGGAATATCTCGAAAACCGCTCAATTTTGGAATAGGGTCTGCAGTATAAACTTACCCTATTTTGTAACGGGGAATCTGAAAATACGACAATATACAGGTTGTTCCATTTAAAATAACAAAGTTGTATAGCGTACAGGCAAAACTAAACACTTTGTATATTTTAAAATATTTTATGATGTAGAGTACTTGACTCGATACAACTTTTACTTAAAACATTTTTTGATAAAGTGAATAGGTAAGGCGTAATAGACCGACCCCAGATTGTTGGCACACCCGGTATAAGATTCCCTATACCTAAAGTTAATACTTTCTCAGTTATAAGTTATTTAGTATCACAAAATTAATATTGGTCAAAATGTGAAAAAGAAGGTTGTAAGGTGTTTTGTTACAAATTATTTGAATAAGGAGGTGGAGATGATTTCTTTTCATTGAAAGCATCTATAAAAAAAAGCATGTATGATATTGAAATAAACTTGCAGTAGGTCGCACTTTTTATAGCTCTTTTATTCATACAAGAAGAATTCTATCCCGTTACAATACAAACAATTTTCTTTTCAATGGCTGTTATAAAAGTATTATTTTGGTAATTGAACAATCTTACTTTGGGAAAATGACCAATTGTGAATTATAAAAGCTCTTCAAAATGAACACCTTCTTGTTGATACAGAGTTGATACGTTGTTGAAATGACAATTTCACACGTAAAAGTGTGTCGGGATTTATTTCCCGAAAAACTATACAAATTCTATCTTTCATATTTTGTGGCGTAGTTCGTACATCTTGGTGAACTATGGTTTTGATATGTCCCCATAAAAAATAATCTAATGGAGTCAAGTCAGGGCACCTAGCGGGCCATGCGATAGGCCCTCCGCTTCCTATCCATCTGTCACCATACATTTCGTTCAATAACTGCCTCACTTCCGCATGGTTGTGACTAGGAGCACAATCGTGTTGAAACCACATATTTTTTCTGGTTAGTAGTGTACATCTTCTAGTAGACATCCTAATTCATTACTCAAAAACTGCCTATATCGTGCTCCGCTTAAATGGCCATCGAAGAAATACGGAGCAGTAACTCTTGTGCCAATGATGCCTCCTCAAACGTGGAGTGATCACCTATTCTGCCGCCGAGTTTCATAAATGAAATGTGTACCGGGTGTTCAAAAATGATTAAGATGAGAACCGTAGGCAACCAAATATACAGATTGGTATATGCTAACAAATAAATCCCTACACGTTATTTTATTACTCACGTTACTCAGTGTTTGGTGTTTATTAGTTACTAGTAGAAGTAAATACCATTTTTTTAACTAAAACTGAAAAGTAAACGTATCATGTAACTGAAACACAATGTATTGACAGTCTTACCTTAATTTTAATCGAAAATTGACAAGACGAAAAATCGCGTGACATAACCAAATGACATAAAAGACAAGGCAATTTATTTTTTACCAACTTAAATTTCAAATCTGTATATTTGGTTGCCTACAGTCATCTTAATCATTTTTGAACACCCTGTATTTGTGTCTGAATAATAGTAATGATAGTTACTACCAGGATTTTATTTAAATGTTTTAGTTATCCTATCCTATCTTATAGACAAAACTTATTTTATATTTAATTGCGGCCTTACTGTAAAACGAGAGGCGAAAAGAAATCATCTCCATCTCTTTTTTCGATAAATCTATAACAAAACACCTTACAACCTTCTTTTTCACATATCATTTTGACCATTATTAATTTTGTGATACTAAATAACTCAAAAACTATTAACTTTAGGTATGGGTATCTTACATACGATAGAAAGATTTTAAATATACAGGCTGTACCTTTTAAAGAAAACGAGTATTGCCCATTTAAAGATGCTTAATTCAATTTTCGAACACTCTGTATAACCAAATAAAGATGTATGCCATCAGGATATTTTTAAATTATGGACTGCTTGATCCCGAATAACTTTTACTTAAAAATGAACAGGTAAGCCGTGATCGACCGATCCCAGTTAGCAGTTAACTGGGATCGGTCGATCACATCCTGTATATGAGGCAAAGAAAAGTACAAACTCTCAAAACAATAATAATTCTTTTGTAAATTTAAATCATTTACCTTTCTAAAATATTCCTCCAAGCTAGCTGATAGTGCAGTCATAATAACTTCGCTGAAATTTGCTCCAGGAAGTGCCTTTTTTATTCTTTTAATTTTGGATATATAATGCGAATTTTCTTCGACGTAACAAGATATTACTTTTTCTCCCGATAAATCTACACCATGAATTAAATTCAAATCGGGTTTCGTAACTAGTGGAGATATGTATAGGTCCATAATAAACATACTAAAGATTTTTTTGAAAATATCTGCCATTCTTTTGAAAAAACTTTTCTTGGCTGTGCTATTCGTTATCGATTTTTGAACGTGTTCTTTCAATATGGAAGAGCTGTCGTCTGAGACTGAAATCATGTTGCTTAACAAAGACGTTCCATCACCGACGCTGTGATGAAATCTTAATAAAATTGGATATTGTTCTTCATCCTGATCATTTATTTTTATTGGTTGTTGTCCCACAAGCAATTGACAAACTGCTGTATCATCTTTTGGGAATGGAGAATTTGCGTAGGTTTGAATTGTCTTTTCTAACGTTTCTTTATCCCAAAAACTTTTACTTGACGAATTTATCTCACTGACTATGTCATCTACCGTTAATTGATTTTTCATAAAGAAATAATAACCCATACAACGTCTCCTAACTGAAGAATACCTCGGAATTGTAAACATTCTTTTTGCGACTAATTCTTTAATAAATTCTGTTAAATCCCCTTCAGTTTTATTAAATTCAAATATTAGTATAACATTTATTACGCTGCGCGCTTTTTCATTCTCGATGTTCCACATTGAGTCTCCAATTTGCATTAATTCCAAAAAATCATCTTTATATTTGATTTTTAAGTATTGTTTTAACATCCATTTAAAAATAGACATTGGCACTAATATTAAAGTAAGTATCAACAGTAGCAATAGCGATATTGGTATGCATAATATTGAAAACAAGAAATTTAAAATGGTACATTTTAATATTTTTTCTAAGTATCCTATAGATTTTATGGTGTGCTAAAAATAAAATATATCAAAAATTACATCTAAAATATTTGAAAACAGTTTTGAATAAAAAATAAATTGCTCCAAATCAATTAATTAAATGTTTAGAGAAAATGAATATTGCTTTAGCGATTAATTTCAAATCCCACCAATTATCTAATCCCAATATTCCAGCATTTTTTTTTGTGAAATAATTAAATGTTATGTAAATTTGTAAATTAGAATTTACTTACCTTTGCAGTGGCGTGAATACAAAAAAACATTTCCATTCCATTTTGAAAATACCCTACAAAATATATCCATAAGAATGCAATTTATTAAAACTGCAACGAAAACTTTACTTGCGACCATCACTTTAGCTGTTTATTACTGCGATTTTTAATAACGAACAATGAAACGACACTTAAATACGTAATCTGACTAAATATTTTATCAAAACTTTAATATCGATATTTTGTGTACTTTGTACATATTTGTTAGAGAGCTCGTAAATTTATAAATATGTCTTATTTACTGATAAGTAACTGCATCTATACAATAGGTGTGAACATGTAAAAAAGAGACGAATAATAAAAAGAAGCGTTGAAAATGTGTGTATTATGGATGACGCAAATTAAGTACAAATGGCGTCATTCATTGTAAGCAAGTTTTAATTATTTTGAAATAATTTAAGTTATAAATATGTTTTTAATTGCTATTAATAACTTTACTATTAATTGACAACAACTAATTCAATGTCAATGTAAATTAATTGCGAAATATGTATTAAACTGAATATATAAACTTCCCGTATATTGTCCTCGCTAAAAGTCTCTTAAAACAGTAAGTATTCCTACCAACATTAAAATTTTTAAAACCATTACAACACATTAATTAAGCGTAATGATCAGTAAACCCCGAACTTAAAATTACGGTAGAGCAATAACTCTGGTCATATCAGAGACGAAATCATGTTATTAGAACTTAATACTAGCTTCAGAAGAAATAGACATATTAATATTAAAATCACCGCACACCAGCGCCGGCACTTGACAATTTTTCAGTGTGTGCAAGTAAAAAAATAGCCGCCCTATAGCCACACTAATAATTATCTTTAATACATTTTCCCAATGAGCTCTTTCCATCGTTAAAAATCGTTGCTCCTCTTTATCTATTGTTTTATTAGCGTTTAGTCTGTTCTCCAAATCACTCCATTTTTGAAAATAGTTGAAATGGTCTGTTGATTTTTCATGGCGATTTAGAACATAAGTTGTATGCCTCCAGTCTCTGTACCTGTTTTACCAAATAATTTGCAACAAAAGCAAAATATAACATCTTTTCATCTTTTTGAGTATATCAGCCAACGACACAATATTTTTATCAATTACCCAAGGTCCGGTAAAAGTAATTCCTAGAAAAACATCTGTTTTGATTTTCTGTATCTTTGAGAAAATCAGATTGGTCATAATTTGAAGAGGTATCCTTTCCACAATAGCTTGTATGATAAAATTAGAAACAACTTGTGACCACAAGCCCGGATCTTCAAAAAATTTTAAATGCCAAAACACAAATAAAATAATTAGGTATATGTCAGAAACATTTTAAATGCCAAAACAAAAATAAAATAATTAGGTATATGTCAGAACCACTAATTTTACAGATTTTGTCATAACAAGTCAACAACTTTAACATACTTTAAAATGTTTTATGGAATTGGCCGCCCGTGGCATTTGCACACGTTGCACACGCCTAGGGCCGACAACAAAATGTGGGGCGCGGCGCGAGCCACACTACGCGCGCTCGAAATTATTTAATATCTTGCGACTGAATAGAGACCCCACTTTTCTCAAACATGGGTTTTTTACACTAAGACATAGCGAATATATGGTATTTTTCTCAATTTCATACGTTCTGGGGACAAGCATGAAAACATCATTTGAACAATTCAATTGTTATTATTTTTTATTAATTAACAATAAGAAAATACCGTCAGCATGTGACTGAGAAGCTGACATAACAAGGCGTTGAATAGTGAAAGAACGAGACCGATCCGTTCAATAGAACCGGAGATAATGAATTTTGTATGTTAGAGAATCCAGGGAACTACCAAAACTCAAAATTGATATATTTGTGAAAATATACGTTTAAGAACGAAATCCCGATATAGGTGTCGGCTTATTTTATGGGAAAAAGTGATAGAAAAATTTCCTGACGAATCCAAATCGTGGAGTCAAAATAGGTGTACGATTTGGAAAAAAATGACCCATAGTATCAGTAATGACAGTAAAAGTTTATGGTCTCCACTACAGTCAGTTAATTATTTAATGTTGTATTAGTGGGATCTGAGGAGACAAAAGAGACATCAATTTGAGAATCCATTGAAACTTTGGGGAGTCCAAATATGTTAATAGTCGGTGAAAGCTCATAGAGCTATTGGCCCTCCATTGGTATTTTCAGGCCACCGTTCCATATCATTTGTGTGAAGAAAAAATTTAAAAAATTGGAATAAATTTTGTCATCGTCATTGTTGGCAAATTTGGATATCTTTCGTTAAAAGTACATGTTCTATCCACTACTCTCCCACATTCTCCATGTATGTAAAATAAATCTAAAATATCTTTATTTGTGTAATTATTTACTATACCAGCCATTATGTCTTTATACTAATGTTAAACCTAAAACAAGTGTCACAGTAGACAATCATAATACTTAATTGTAATACACGCTATTGATGAGCGTTATTTCACTGCCGGTGATTTTTTCACCGTTGTTTAAAAATCACGGTCACTGGCAGTGACTGAAATCTGCAAATGCCTGTGACTGCCGGTAATCGGTGATTTCACGGCTCTAACGCCGCGACAATTCGGCAATGTTATTATTTTTGAATTCAAATTATAAATATTGTGAAAAAGAAACATTTTAAATTATCGTTGTATTATTTTTATGAAATTTTAGAGAGTATATTTTATGTTTAGTAGATAATTTTAACTTTATATATAATTTTTAATTTAATGTAGAGTAATAAGTTTGGAATAAAATAAATAATGTTTATTTATGCATACACTTTCAATTAAATATTGTTCATTTGATAGAAAAAATATTACACATAATAAATAGGTAATTAAAAAATAGTAAAATATTGTGCAACTAGTAGCTAAATGCTAACTGGTTAGAATTTGAACCCATGATTAACCAGCATCGTAAACGAAAGCAGGCCATTATCGAGCGAAGTAGCATTTGTTGCTACTTCGTCGTGAGCGTGCAAAGTATCAGATCAGCTGTTCGTTCTAAACCGTGATCACGGTAACGTTTTAGAATCACGGTGATTGAAAAGGAACGGTCACCGATAACGCTAATATTGAAAAATCACTGGATCGCTCATCACTAATACACGCAAGGCTGATTAAGATCACTAAATAAGCGTTAAAACGTCATTCTTAGGGGAATTATTTAGAAAACTGCTTATAACTCAAAAACTATTAGAAAAAATGGTTTGTATGCCTTAAAACAATCGATGTAGAATAACTAAGTGCATTTAAAATTGCAGTAATATACAGGGGGTTCCGTTTAAAAAATTGATTTTTACTAATTTGAAGTTGTTGGAAGTTGGCGCTAATTTTGAGCGACCATGTATACTTCCTGGTTAAATTTAACATCCCATTCCGTTGCCCATGGCATCAACTAGCAAAATACCAAAAATGAATATTTCAATTGCAGTACTTCCGGAAATACAGAATTTCCAATATACCACTGCAATTGGTAAAATTTATTTAAAACAACAAAAAAACTACAAAACGGCTAGATTTTAGTATAGGGTACTCTTTGGTGTAGAATTGTGAGTAGAATCTGAAAAACAATGAAAAAATATAACATTCCATTTAAAATAACAAAGTTGGTATGCACTTTCTGTACAACCGGAGGTGATACAAGAGCACCAATAAGTTAGAATAAGAGGTAGGTAGCTTATAATCCCAAGTTATTAGAGTTGATATATTTCTACAACACGGAAAAGTTATAGCGAACCACTTTCATTAATTACCCTGTATATTAAAAATTGAACTGGTTTAATGACATTGACCGTAACATTTATCTTTTTATTACATGAACTGTTATGTGATTTAGATAAGGATATGATAAAGCCGAATTGAATTGATTGAATTAGTAATCTCGCAATCTCTAAATGATAAAAAGACGAATATTTTAGGAACGTATTTACATTCACGGCATTACGTATTTATATGAACGATTTCTGCTCTTTAAATATCAACTTTTTTAATTCTGTGACCGAACCACAGGTGTCAGCACTTCCTTAATAAAAAGGTTACATGATTGCATTTCTCGACTTGCTGGCCACTTAAGTTACTTACGGGTTAGTATAGCACTTCATAGCAATAAAGTGTTAATATGTTTAGTGGGGGCTTTAATAAATATTTCATTTATACTAGTTTGTGTGTAGTTATTCGAGCAACTTAATAATGGTTTTTGTTATATTAACAATTGTTTTATTTGTGGATTGCCAAGTTGAATTAAAATCTCGAAGTACTGTCAGTCGTTTAGTGCTTTGATTTCATCATCATAATTCAGTCGTATATTCGAATCTTACGTTAGGAATGATTAGATTCGTGATACATTTTGCAATTAGTTCGATGAACAAAATTTGTTTTATTATAGACTATAAATTTTCTTTGAACGTAATAAAAATTGGAAAATTTAGTCCAAAAAGCATTTTGTCCATAGCTCGTTTTACACGGTGTATAATTCTATATAAAATTAGTTAGTCTAAGTCTGAATATAAAATATATACTTTTAAAATCTAATTTTGTACAGTCATTTTCATTTTATGTGTCACAGCAAATATTTCTGCTGTTGTATGAATTAGTGAAAAATGTTATATATGAAAGTTATTAGAATATTTATTCTTAATAATGTGTTAAAATCAGAAAAACAATTGAACATCAAATAATACAGGTAAAGTAAATAAATTTAACGTTTTAAATGGGAAGGTACCCAGTATTATTACTTATTCTGAAACTACACGAATTTATCTTTACAACGGTATATCACATGTTATACTTATTTCCTTAATTAACGGCGTGATAGAATAAATAACTGCGCGTTGAAAACGTAGACAGTGTAAATAATGCAGAAAAGAAGAAAACATTTTAAGTACAAATACAAATGTTTTATTTGTTTATGCAATTGCAACGTATACGCCGCCGGCACTCAACGTGTTTAAGGAACACATTGTTTACACTGTCTACGTTTTCAACTTAACATAAAATGTGATATACCGTTGTAAAGATAAACTCATGTAGTTTCAGAATATGTAATAATACTGGGTACGTTCCATTTAAAATGTTAAATTTATTTGCTTTACCCGAATTATTTGATGCTCAATTGTTTTTCTGATTTCGACACATTATTAAGAATAAATAATCTAATAACATTCATATATGACATTTTTTATTAATTCATACAATAGCAAAGATATTTGCTGTGACACATAAAATCAAACAGACTGTACATAAGAAATGTTACACATTCTACTTTTAGTTACATTCTATTTTCTATTTTCTATTATAAATTCTACTTTATAGCTTCTATAAAGTAGAATCTTAAATATTTTCTATAAAATTATACACATAAGATCTATTTTCTAAACTTAAAAAAAAAGAAGGTAAAAATAATAACGTGAAATGGATGTCGTTGACAGATTGCAGACAGGCAAGGGCTTCTATCCAGAAACCTTGCCCGAAGCGATCAAAATTCTGCCTAGGGCAGAGCAGGCCCCACCTAAGGAAACTGGTAGGGCTTTGGACAGGACACTGTCGACTGAATAAGCACCTACACACGCTGGGAGTCGTAAACGACCCCATCTGTCGCGGTTGTCTTGAAGAAGATGAAACGCCGAAACATGTATTATACCAATGCCTGGCGCTTGCATCAATAAGAAGATCCATACTGGGGAACTTCTGGCCGAGTATGGCCAGGTTAAGCGACACCCCACCTGGCAAGGTTCTCGAGCTGATTGACACCGTCGGCTGGCTTGAGGACCGACGGGGAGGGGGACGCTCTGGAGTGATAGTACAATGGGCCCACTTTAGAGGCCTAAGTGCTAGTGCGGCCTTCGGACCGCACACCCTCCAAATCTAAATCCAGAATCCCACCCTGTATATTTTTTACAAACATAATCTTCATTCTCATCTATAATTTTAAACAATCTGATAACTTTCTAATTGATTCGTTCAATTCAACATTAGTTATGAAACCGTTTCTGAAATCAAATTTTCAATTGTTTGCTGATAATCTTGTAAGTAATGCGACGCACTGACGTGAGTGTAATTACCGCCGTGCATTTTAAAATATTAACATGTACAGCTCCATAGTAATGATTAATGGCGTCAAGTCATGGAGGAGATGAACTTTATCTGCGACCTGCTCATACGCGTATTTAATATACAGGTGTCACATTAGTGCGATATTCTTCGATATCTCCGTTGTTATGCAAAATACAAAAAATATTTTATGACAAGAGTTTTTTGAATTCATGGTCTCCATCACTTCAAATTATTTTCAGTTATACAGAGTGTTTCGTTTGTGCGCAACCACGAACAACTTTAAAATTTTAAATGGAACACCCTATATGTTTTATTACATTTTTAAATTCCCTGTGTAATTCTAATATATGTTTGTATAATATAATATTTGTCTATGTCTATTCGTTTTTAAGATATTTGCATTTATCCGGAAATTTTGACAGCTGACGGTCTTCGGAAAAACGGCTATAGTTCAATAACGAAATACAGCAAGATCATGAAATTTTATTCAACGCTAGAGGGATCTTTAATGATAATACTAAAAGCATTAGAAATTTGATATGTAACACAACATACTTAATAAATCTTCTTCTTTTTGAAACAATTGAAATGCGGAAAACTTAATTTTTTTAAATGGAAGCGCTATATTTTTTTGCATTAGTCGAAAGCAAAATTTAATTGTCTATTAATTTGAATAAGCAATATATGTAGTTAAAATTAATAATTTTCGAGATATTGATGTATTTTTTAATTATCGTACATTGTCATCCCTCCTGAGAAACATTAAAGTAATTTTTAAATGTTTTTTTAAAACAAATCTGATAAACTACGAACTAATAAATAGAATATGCTGTAAATAAGAAGATACACCAAGCTTTACTCAAGAAAGCAGTAATATTACATACAAAATATGGCATTTTGTGATCTCTTTATTTAATGTGTGAATATTATAAAACTTTGAAATGTAAAGCTTGGTGTATCTTCTTATTTACAGCATATTATATTCATCAGTTCATAGTTTATCAGCTTTGTTTTAAAAAACATTTAAAAATTACTTTTATGGTTCT
>JAFFZR010002198.1:0-10557 GCA_018397195.1 Lethrus apterus
GGTTGCGCTTATGGTCAAGTGTGAGCAATCGCGGCACCCATCTCGCGGATAGCTTTTTCATGTCCAAATATTCATGTAAAATGTGATGTACTCGCTCAGTTGAGATGCCTACAGCCTCAGCCACCTCACGTACTTTTATTCTCCGATCGTCCAATATTATTCCATGAATTTTATCGATGATTTCTGGCGTGATGACCTCTTCTAGGCGACCTGAACGTACGGCGTCACTTGTGCTGGTACGACCACAACGGAACTCAGTAAACCACTTCTTAACCATTGAAATTGATGGTGCAGAGTTCCCATAGTATTTATCATGTCTTTCCTTGGTTTCAGTGATGCTTAATCAACACACAAAATTCACTTTTTTTCCATTTCTGTTAAAATTCACGAGGTTGTCTGCTTTTAATGGCTGTCAAACACAAACTAAATGACGCAGCTTGCTCAAAATTTGACAGTAGTCTATTAAAAGATGGTGGTTGACGGTAGCAGTGTTGCATTTAAAGTTACTGCGCGGGAAATTGAAAAAGTCACGGAGTTATCAAACAGCCCTCGTATATTATGATGAACAAAACACCGTGTTGAATGAAATGTGGACGGCAAGACTCAGTCAATTTTACATTAAATACGTTCTTCAGAATTCGTTTTTGCATAACAAAAACCGATTTCTGTAGATCAAACCATAGGATAACAGTGATTACACATCCATAATAAAATATTCTTACGTTGCATATTAATACATTTTTTAACTAAGTAATTGTATAATTTTTACTTGGTACTTTCTTTACAATTTCGTTGATATGAACATCCCACGATAGGTGCTGGTCAATGTTAATGTAAATAATAGGGTTTGCTGAGATTAATGTTAAAATATAATCGGCGAACAGTGTTAAAAAAACGTTTTGTACGACATGGGGGAGATCAATAACACATAAAATAAATAACAAACACTTCCCTGGGGAACACCATTAAATATATTTAAACTAACTATAAAATGTTTTCATTTCTATTGATTATTTTTACTCTCTGCAACCTTCCCGATAAGTATGACTCAATCCATGTCAAAGCCTGTCCTCTCACACCGTAGCTGAACAACTTAATAGTAATTTATGGTTAATTGTATCAAAGGCCTTGGAATAATCGTAAAATATGCATAGCTGTTTATTTCCATTATCAAAGCCCCCTAGAATTTGTTCATAGAGTGGTAATAGAGCGCGTTGTGCCGTGCCGACGTGTTTTTCTGTCTGAGATTTATCAAGTCGGTGTAATCCAGGAAAGACATTAATCGTCGCTGAAAGACCCTTTAAAATATTTTTGAAAATACTGACAGTACTGACAGTAATCTGTAATTTTCAATACAACTGCGATCGCCCTTTTTAAATATCGGAACAATTGTCGCTTTCTTGAGTTGCACCGGAAAATAACCATATTTAAAAGACTCATTAAGTGTGTTAGAGGCTGAACTAAATAGTAACCACACTCTTTTAATAAATTACAAGGTACGAAGGTACCCTGTCAAATCCAGAAGATCTTTTTCTTGATGCTGATGAAATTATGGATTCAGTTTCCCCCAAAATTAAAAGAGTATTATCAAGACTCATGTAATATGATAATTGGTTTCTCAAAACTGATATTGTTTTTAATTGCATTCCATGTTGCTTTAGTTTTATTTTTCTGTAAAATGTCGTTTTTATTGTTAATCTTTTGAAGGTCATAATTGAAAAAACATTTATTGTTATTGGAAAATAACATTATGAAACCATATATGCACCATTTTGTTCGACGACCTTCTGCCATTTTTCCGGCAACACCATAATCCCGACACTGTACAACTTCTGTAGTTTCTTGTCAAAAAATTCTGACACGTGGTTTTAACAGACCTCTTTTGAAACTAACTTAATACCATTCAGGGGTTTCTTCAGAGACCTAAACAAGTAGTAGTAGTAGATGCATTAAAACCTCCCAGCAAAGTTCTCTCAATTTATAGCCAGAAAGCTGGCTATAAAAAGATGGTTTAATACTGTTTGGTGATGGATGTTTAGGTCCTTGGCGATGTGTTTACTGCTTACATGCCGATCTTGCTCGACTTTTGCCAGAATATCATCCACTTTTTCTGTGATTGGTCGCCCACTACGAGGTGCATCTTCAACATTGAAATTTCCAGAACGAAAGCGACTGAACCAACTTTTGGCCGTTGCTTTTGATAAATTATCTAGCCCATAAACAGTACAAATTTCATCAAAGGTCTGCGCACCATTTGTGCCTTTATCGAAATAAAATTGTAAAATGTAGCGCAGTTTTGCGAAAAGTTCACTCGTCTTAATGGCGAAATACCTTACGTCTGCGTATAAGAATTAGAATAGAATTAGAATTTTTGCACATCTACTAGCTTCAAATGCTAGCTATCAAATGACGTCGGCCTGCCCTGCTGCGACTCATATACCCTGACATTTAGGTCACTAATGCTATCTCGTGAGCAAAAGGCTCAATACTTTTTAGATTACCTATTATTTGCAAGGATTTTTCCTTCTAACCAGTTTTTGACAGATCATGGCGATCATTTAGTAACATATATTTTCGTTGTTGCATGTTAATCTTACCATTCCAATTATTTAATTCTTCCTCCAACACATCCCTGTTCAGGTAACACCATCATAATATTTAGTTTATAGTTGTGGTCATATACGAAAGAGGCGGCATATATGACCACAACTGCCAATCCATTAAGCACATCAAGCCTCGAGATCAAAGTGGTCTGGATACCAATTTAAATACCAACGATGGAAATAGCCCAAACACCAACAGGAAATATTACTTACATAATTCCTGGAAGTCGTCAACCATACACAACTAATCCCGAAACTCCGAACACATGGAACATGGCAACTACAAACTCTTGAAAACAAATATCAGAGCTATATTTAAATCTCTGATTAATGTATAACATCGTCGATGCGCATGCCAAACCTGATAATTTGCTGTAAACTTAGATAAAAAGAACTAGTAAAGTCGGCGTCAAAAAGCTGAAATATTTATTTTAATGGTTTTCATGCAGAAATCAACAAAATATATCACGATATACACTTTGATCTACTTCAGTTTTACGAAGCCAGTTGTTATGTGATATCCGAGACAAAAATTACGCCCACGACTACGGGAAGAACGGGTGACGGGCGTTACCTGTGGAGATGCGTTGCTTATTTTTATTTCGCTAGTACGCTAGTATCATAGACAACCCCTTTAATTTCATACCACATTAATTTCTTCAAGTTGCCTATCTAAGGGTTTGTGTATGGCTCTTCCAAATGTGGTATTAATAATTGAAACAAGTACATTTTCGTGAGTTTCAGTAAAATGAAATTTTTTTCTGTTTCTCTCTGATCTTAAAATGAATTGAAATCTCGCTTTTGATAGGCGAAGAAGGGAAAAAGAATGGGTCCATAAAATATATGCGAAAAGAGAAGAACTTTGTGAATTTCGTCATCTTTGTGAAGACATAATAAAAAGCCCAAGAAATTTTTTTAAAATTTTTATCCCACAAACAGTTTGTTTTTTAACTAAATTTCGCGATGTTCGGAGAGTAATCGTATGCTGCACACACGACTGATTTCATATAGTGGGCGCGTACATCCCTTCCCACCGATCTCATTTACAACAATATAGTCGCGTGTGGAGGCCTTCCAATGTAACATCCTTTTCAGGCTCCCTACTAGCTTCCATTCCATTCTAATCATTCCTTTCACTCGCCATACATCAACATACAGTGTGATCGAAAAAAAATTAGTCAAAGTAAGCCATGAACAAAAATACGCATGTATTTACATAAACCACTATTTATTTCTTAATTCTTAGTGTCAAATTCTTGGTTGATTATACTTATCTTTTTTTTTTCTTTCTTCAGCGTGCAACCAAATTAAAACTCGAGTTGTGCAATAAAATATATTTATTACGACACACAAATATTAAAATATAAAAATGTGTTTCGAAATCTTCGTCGGGTAACAAATATATTTGACGTTTGTTATTATTCACTATGGAAACATTCTTTAAAAAAATTTCAACCCTTTGAACTAATTGATGGAACAAATTCATGTAAACTATGTTTTTTTAAAGAATGTTTCCATAGTGAATAATAACAAACATCAAATATATTTATTACCCGACGAAGATTTCGAAACACATTTTTATATTTTAATATTTGTGTGTTTTGATTTGGTTGTACGCTCAAGAAAGAAAAAAAAAGATTATATCTTAATGTCAAATTTATGTTTGTCAAAAATGTTGTCCAAACAAATCAAAGCTTTTCTTTTAGAATCCTATTTTAGAAATGGAAATAAAACAGGAAACGGTGAATGGCAATTCTTACGTTGCCTGTTATGAAGAATTTCAGGAGCTATTGAAGCAGCTGAATATTTTTACGACGATATTTACCAAGTTGTAAGAAAATACATAAAAAGTGGTAAAAGATAGCAAGGAACTGTAATTTCATTAAAAAGTGATCTTAAATTAACAACGAACAAATATTTTATTAATGTTGATAAAAATTAAACAATTATTTATAAATGGTGTTGAAAATGTTGTCCATTATTTTGTAGACATAAACGCACACGTCGCTTCATGTGTTCGGCAACTGGGATCAGAACTTCCGGTGTTACTTCTTCCAGTTGTCTAATAATGGCCATTTCTAATTCGTGCAAATTTTGGGGGTCTATTTTTAGACACATTATTTTTAAGGTACGAAAAGAGAAAAAAATCTGGACTTGTCATGTCAAGAGATCTTGGTGGCCATAAATTTCTACTAATTAACAGGTCACCGTAAAATTCATGTAAAAAACTTAAATTTTGTTTTGCTGTATGAGCAATAGCATCGTCTTGTTGGAAAAATCCGTTTTGCAGCTCTTCATCGTCTAATTGTTCAATAAATAGTGTAAGAATATGACTAATGTAGAAATTTGCATTAAAATTTTCATGTCATATCAAGTCGCAAGTTTAACTGTATGAAGTGGAATCTCGATAAATGCATGTGGATTTTCGGAATACTAAAGGCTCATATTTTGGGAATTTACATATTCATCAAGGTGAAACCAAACTTCATCAGTAAAGAACGTAATATCTAAAATGTCATCGTTATTGAGATTGTCTATGAAAAAGTGACAATAATTTATCCTGGTTTGGAAATCCTGAGGAAGAATTTGTTGGTAAATTTGATGTTTGTATGAATGCATATGCAAATCTTGTTTTAAAATTAACCGAGTAATACGATACGATAAATTTAATTGTTGATGTGGATGGTGTTCCTTCGATTATCTCCTTTGCATTATCTACTACTTCAGCCGTTCTTTTCTTTGGTGTGCCACTGCCAGTTTATCTGTCAACACTCCCCTCTTCTCTAAATAATTCCGCGGTTTTTCTTACAAATTGGTAAATATCGTAGTAAGAATATTCACCTGCTTCAATAGGAAAACGCTCCTGAAATACTTCATAACAGGCAACGTAAGAATATTGCCATACACCGTTTCCTGTTTCAGTTCTTCTAAAATAGGATTTTAAAAGAAAACCTTTGATTTGTTTGAACAATGTTTAAGGCCCGATACACACTGTATGCCGTTCACGGTTCAATCTCGCTCCGTTCCCGGTCCGGTCAAATATTCTTAAACAAGAAAGAATCAGAAAATTCTTTCTTGTTTAAGAATATTTTACGGGACCGGGAACGGACCGAGACCGGAGCGAGATTGAACCATGAACGGCATCACAATGTGTATCGAGCCTAAAGCTTACAATTTTTAAGACGTCAAACTTTTCTTTCGCGGCACATATTGTCAATGTGCGGATAATACATTTATTGACAAAGTCTGGCACGGTCCAATCGATAAGAAATGGGTCTGGTTAGTATCATTAACTTGAAAGAAACGTGTTTGACAAAAGTTTGAGAAAATTATATTTTTAGAATAGAATTATGTTATTATTAAAATTAACAGAGATCTCAAATCAAATTGATGTGATTTATCTAGTGACAGACGAGAGGCATGTGTTTTGTAATTTTATAAGAATAAATTAAAAATAGTTATTCTATTAAATTATGTTTCCTGTAGTAAATGGAGTTTATTTAACATATGTAATTGCGTTTTATACCGAGAATTAATTAAGGAGATTACATCGAAATTTGTTTTAAAATAAATTTAATTTGTTTACAACATACTATTTTCAGAATCTTGTATCTCTCTTTCTTTTGCGCATTTGTCGTAAAAAAAGAGTTTTGAAGTATAATGCTTTTCATAGTTGCAAAATACATTTGAAACAAAAAGTTGGGAGAGGGAACTTGCGTCTGCAACATTTTCCAGCCCGAACATCTACGGTGCCAAGATGGACTGTTTGTTGATCGAACCCAACACACGAGCTTAACTACCATTAACCGTTCATATCCACAGATCGAAGTTGGTTTGTAAGTTATTTCCCGTCGTCAGTACGGGTATTTGAATGACCAGTGCTTGCCGCGCTTGCGACCTGCCAGGTACGGCAGTTGTATCGGTGAGTGCCGTAATGCATCAATCAGTGCCGTAATCATCAGTAGGTGTTTACATCAATTGTAAATTTAAAAAAATACATTTATTATTGTTTTATTGTACTTACGTTCAAATACTTGACATTTTCAACGCCCAGCATATTCATTTCACATCATTTATCATATAATATTTTTAAATCATTGTTGTATTTTTTGAATCTAAGAAGAAAGATATAGGTATTTAAAAATACAATGCGTGTCACATAGAAGTTTTACAGAAAAATCCTTCAAGGGGTATAGCGATTTTGTAAAAAAGTCATTATGTGACGGTAAAAATTTTCTTTTGCGACTTCATTTTTATGGCCTACTCGGTTTCACTTTTTTTTAGATGGACCCCCCCCCTTTTTTATCACATTTGTTGTAGGAGTTTTATAACAAAATTTAAAAAATATTTGCCCCCATCATGATAAATCATGATGGCGACCGTTCATCTCTTGGCAGTAGACAAGACGATAGACAAATTCTTGTCGGATATTGTGCAGGACAGCAGGTGTTATTGCCCTAATTTCTCTTCTAATACGCTCTTTTAGATCATCTAAATTTTGAGGACGATTTCTATACACTTTGCTTCTTAAATATCCTCACAAAACGTAGTATAACGGTGTGAGATCTGGTGACCTAGGGGGCCACTCTTTAGCTCACCGTCTACCAATCCTTCTGTTTGGAAAAATTTCATGTAGGTATGCCCGTACATTGGCAGCATAATGCAGGGGAGCGCCGTCTTGTTGAAACCAAATCTCATTAATTAACCTGGTTCCAAGTTATTAGGGAATAATTCGACTAAAGTGGGAAGGAGAGTGTTTAAGTAAATGTCACCAGTAAGATTACCATCGAAGAAATAAGGCCCAACAACGTGATCACCAATAATCCCTGCCCATACATTAAGTGTTTGCGGGTGTTGAGAATGACCTTCTTGCATCCAGTGTGCATTATTTCTTGCCCAGTAACGACAGTTTTGTCTATTAACTGTTCCGTTGAGATAAAATGTAGCCTCATCTGAGAATAAAAGTTTCTACGAATTCTGGATGTTCCTGGCAAATGTTCATCATATTTTCGCAAAATTCCGTCCGTCGATCAAGATCGTCATCTGACAATTCTTGAACGAACTGAATCTTGTAAAGATGATACTTTTCACGTCTTAAAAGTCTTAGGACAGATGATTGACTAATATCATAATTTAGGCCAAGCTCGTTAGACGAAAAATGAGGATTATCCTCCACTTACAAAAGATTTCACAGACCCCGTCTCCCTAAACTTTTTTTCAATTCTGCTCACAGTCGATTGTGTTATCGGGGGCCGTTCGGGATGCTCTTGATTAAAAAGAGCACAAACTTGTTGCTGGGTTCTTAGACGATCTCCGTACCCAATCATCATCAAAATTTCGATACGTTCTGTTTCGCTCAAACGCATGATGATTTGATGTGAATTTAAACTTTTCATCAAATAACAACTAAATCTGTCTAGGTGACAGGCGAGAACATGATTGTTTGTTTCAATTTTTTTTATGATTTATCATGATGGGGGCAAATATTTTTTAAATTTTGTTATAAAACCCCTACAACATGTTATTTTGTCAAAAAGAGAACTTTTTGATCTACTCGAAAATATCATAAAAAAGGGGGATTGCCATTTAAAGAAAAAGTGAAACCCAGTAGGCCATGAAAATGAAGTCGCAAAAGAAAATTTTTACCGTCATATAATAACTTTTTACAAAATCGCTATACCCCTTGAAGGATTTTTCTGTAAAACCTCTATGTTAACTATAAATAAATTTACCTATACGTTACTTTTAAAGCGCACTGTACAGCTACCCTTATCTACGATTTATATATATAAAAAAAAATAAAAAATTAATTAATTAATTAATTAATCCTTAAATACGAATTCGTTTAAATATTTATGTTAGTTTGTTCTGTTCTTTGGTGCACTTTAAATACGACTATTATTAAAAGGGAAACACTTTCAAGAAGTGATTCTGATGTTTTATAAATGTTAACGGTATACCCTTGTAAAATTTTATTTTATTTTTTTGCTACATATAATAATTAAATTTTAGTTAATTTATATTTACTGACAAAAATTTACTAAATTAATAATAAATAGTATCTAATAATAAATAACACAATAAAACATTACTTTTTTACTTAAATTTAAGTAAAAATACACAAGCTAGTATTATATTGTATTATTTAGTGATAACAATTTGTTTATTACTATGCAATTACAAATGATTTTAGACACCTAGGAATACAATGAAATCAAAGAAGCTATATCTTTTGTTTCAGAACTGCCTTCCTAAGAAATTCGTCCATTTTTGGCCCTTTTTTTCTTAAACTAGAACTCTGTCAATAGAATACATTTTTAATTTTGAAATAGTGACAAATAGTAAGTCACCACCGACGCCACGGAGTTTTATGGCGATTTATGGCATATATTCTCCAACTTTTGTTGCAGGTGGATTATGTAAGTCAATAAAGGCTACATTTTAAAAATATTTTTAAATATATATGGCGCTCCAAAAAAGAATGGCATATTAAAGTTATACTTTTTCTTATGGAAGAACCTTTATTTCAACACATTTTTGAATTGGAGGTAAAAAATAATCCAGACTTTCATAAGGGCTATACCTAAATACTAAGGCCAAGTTGCACCAACGCAAATTAGTTAATCCTCGATTGTTTTCTATAGTAACCATTATTACAACAATAGTCATGACAATGGTTTCTATAGAAAGTAATACAGTTTAATTAATCGTGGCTTGGTACAACTGGGCATAAATGTTTTTATTTCGATTTTTCTTAAAATGTAAGGTTTTAGAAGAAAAAAAATTATGCCCAAAATTAATTACGACAAATTTGCTTTTAGGCATGGATAATAGGCCAGTCCCTTAATTTATTTAGTAATTTGCTATTAGAACTTTCTCTACAGGTGGTTTAGAATTTTCAGTACCATCATTAGCAAATTCAAACTGTAATATCGGGCTTATTTTAAACAGAACACCTGTATTTTATAAGTTTATCGTGTAGCAAATTTGATCGTCTTAAAAAACTGTAGTGTTCCCTATACCTAAATCTTTAAATTTTGAAGTTATTTAGGTGTTTTTGGAATTTATTTAATACCACTGATCACCAAAATCGGTGGAGTATTAATGTGTTATCGATTCCTATTTTTTAGACGGCAATTAGTGGAAAATTCTTGAGATTTTCAAAAAAGTTTTGGTCACTTTTAAAAAATATTTCTATAGGTAAATATTATATGAATAATGTGGCTACAGTTAGAGTGAGAAATTATTCAAATCGCAAGTTTCCTGATAAGTGGATCAGGAGAGGTGGACCAGATAGATCCACCTAGATCTCCAGAGCTCACCACATGGATTCCTATTTTGGGGCATAATTTAACATTTTAAGAAAAATCGAAATAAATCAGAATCACTTATTATTTAGGTATACGGAACCCTTATAAAGGACTGGCTTATTTTTTACGTACAATTCAAAAATGTGTTGAAATACAAGATGTTCCATAAGAAAAAAATATTACTTTGATATACCACTCTTTTTTTGGAACGTCCTGTATTTTTGAAAATATTTTTAAAATGTAGTCCTTATTGACTTACACCTGCAACAGAAGTTGGAGAATATATGCCGTTTCGCCATAAAACTCCGTGACGTTGGTGGTGACAGCCCGTATATAAAGTTAAACACATTATTTAAAGAAGGTCCTGTAATATTTTCGATAACCTAATCGATAAAAGGTTATCATAAAAAAATAGTTTGAACCCGATAACACTAAGTATTACAAGATGTTTAAGAAATTAGAGATATATACAGTGTGTCCGCGTAAGTTGGCTACATATGGAAAACTTTGTTATTATTGATTTTATGTAAAAAAGTTATTCTTCATAAAAAGTTCTGCATGTTCTAAAACCCAAAATTCAACCATCACATATTAAATTATATCAGTCGTATACGAGGTGTGTCAAAAAATATCATTTTTGTTCA
>JAFFZR010002199.1:0-10403 GCA_018397195.1 Lethrus apterus
GGGAAGGAAAAGGATCCCTCTGTAAGTGTGCCTACATCAATCGTCCTAAATCTCAGTGAAGATCTATTAGATTGTGGACGAACGGTGTACGTAGATAATTATTACACTAGCTTGGAACTAGCCCACAAATTATTAGAAAGACAAACACATCTAGTGGGAACACTACGGAGAAACAGAAAAGAGTGAAAAGAGAGAAATTCCAAAGAAGTTGTACAAAAAAAAATTAAAAAAAGGAGAAACTGTGGGCTTGGAGAGCGAAACAGGCGTTGTGGTCATAAAATGGTACTAATGCTTTCAACTAAGCATACAAAAAATTCTACAAGAATGCAATCTAGAAGAGGTGTTGAAGTGGAAAAGCCAGAAATCGTAATTGACTACAATAGATCGAAAGCGTTTATAGATCTGTCAGATCAAATAAAAGCGTATTCAAGTAGTTTACGAAGAGGAGTTAAGTGGTACAGAAAAATTGCCGTAGAACTGCTTTTAGGATCCGCAATGGTCAATGCATTTTTGCTGTATAAAGAAGTTACAAAAACCAAAGTTTCTATTACCACATTTAGAGAAAACATTGCAATGTCATACCTGAATGTTACCTCCGGGGCTAAAACCGTTTCCCTTCACCAAAATGAACGTCATTTTTTAGAAGAAGTAGGGACCAGTAACAGACGAAGGTGCGTAGAATGCTATAAAAGATTATCGGAAGAAAATGGTAGAAACTACGCTACAAGAAAGACGCCGCATTCAAGGTGGAAATGTGTTCAGTGCGACAAATTTTACTGTATTACCTGTTTTACTAACGTGCACCAGTGTTATTTGTAAGATATTTTGCTTGTTTATAAAGTATTTCACACAATTTGTATGCGTTTGTGTCATATAATTTTTGAATTTCAGACTCAACCTGACATTTTTCATTTTTACGCTATACCTGTGTAATTGGTAGCTAGTTTTTAGTTGACTAAGTTCAATTATGTTTTTGTTTAGATATAACTAATAAATAAAAAAGTACTTTTATTTGCTTCGTTATTCAGCTGTAAAAGGTTTATGACCAGCATTTCTTACGCGGTAGAAAATCCATGATTTATAGGCAACCAACATAATATTTTGGGAGGCTAAGTTAGAATTTTTGTTCACCAGGCCACTGTCTTGAAACATACATAAATTGGAACCAGTTATGCGAAGCTAGTGTGAGCGACGTGGCTCCCAATACAAACCTAGAGCGCGAAGCAAAGGTGGCTCACGAGGCCCCTAAATACAGGCTGGCCGCGAAGCACAGATGCTTCGCGCGGCAGTTAACGTGTTAAAAATATTAAATATTGGGTTAACAGGAAAAGATAGTTTAGTGAAGAAATTAATGAGCATCAAACCCTTTTTTGGCCCACTTATTCATGAAATTTATCGAAATTCAACTCTAGGTACGGTAATAAACTTACAAAACAGATTGACAAATATCTAATCAATTGTTAAATTAGCAATGAAGGTTTCATACATAGATATAGCGAAGAAAATACAAAGCACAGATAAGGAACTTATATTAAAATACAGAAATTGTTTGATGTCGATCCACAAAAGTTAAAGTTAATAAAAGAGAAGAAACCTAACCAAGCGTTAATATGAATGTTAGAGTCATCACCTTGCTCTCTAATCTGTTCTAAAAATATCAGTAGAACTCACTGGCTAATTGACTTGGAGGGTGTTTCAAGTCCTGTTCCTTGGGAACAAATCAAACTTGGACGTATTGAGAATCTGATAATGTAAAACATTCAAAGTTAACAAAGTAATATATCAGATCATATGATAATATACATGTCATCTGCTTTAAAGCATTCATATCATAGCTATAAATTTATTTTGGGACCATATCCTCCTTACTTTGGCTCACTTACTCACGTTAAATTAACTAAGACTAACTCAACAATTATATCCAACACTCACTCCCTTTGCGTCTTCATTACGTCAGCTGCTTTACATACGAGGATGGGCAGAGAAAACTCAGTCTAACGATATCCTTTCCTTTTTAGATGAGTTAATAAAAGAAAAATTAAACTTATTTGATTTAACTACTAAGTTTGACTTGAATGCTGAAACTCAACCAACCATTTATGGGGGGCACGTCCTTCATAGGTTTAAATCCATTCAAGAATCAAAAGGTGCCTTAATTAATATGCTGCCCACCTTAGCTTCTCATGTGAAAACTTCAACCCCGTTAAGAGGAATGAAGACAGGAGGTGGACTACAATTTATTCTTCCAGCTTCTTTTCTTATATACTCAAGACTCGTAGCTGATTTACGGCATCGTATTCCCTGTTCTACACCCCTTCCTGAAATGTGCTCAATCTTAGCATGCCAAGGGTGTACAAATATGAGGACAGTAGATTTTCTATGACAGACATCCCATATACATGTGAAAAGTTTAAATGTAGACGCAACAAAAAAAAAACACAATAAAACTTCGCACATACAGGCTGTCCCCGGTAAAACGAAACACCCTCAATGGAGGGTGGAGGACAACCCGTAAAATAAACCCAAATCCGACACCTGAAAGAAAAAAAAGGGGGAGAACAAAAGAAAGAAACCGCCAATCTATTGCACCATAAATCAATTTTAAAAAAAATACGATCTGGACTGTAATGATGTTCAAAGTTGAAAACTGTGTCAAGCCACCCCGTTTTACGGTAACACTTTCAATGCTGCCAAACTCCATAATGTTACATTGATCAGCTATTAATTTTATAGCCTATAAGGTGGTATTTTCGCCCATTGATAAAGGTAAATACTATCATTTTGTACCAATTATATGTTAATAACGATAGTTTTGTGTAGTGAAATGTAATGAAATTGATAAGTTTATTTAACAATTTCCAATTTTTTCTTACAGAGTGCAATTTTTTATTTTTAATTGGGGTGAATAGGAAGAACAACATGACGCGAATTTATAAGCCTGCAGGGTTAGGGAACCATAAAAAGTATGATCCAGAATTGATGGTGCTGTAAATGCCATAAGACAATGTTTGTCTTATGGCATTCTCAAAAACAATAATAATATAATATAATATAATGTGAAAAAACAAGGTAAACTGTTTTTACATTTGCCGAGGAAGGGACGATGGTGCGATACATCAACACATGTGCGGAATGGGGTTACCTTATTGAATCATATGACCTTCGATTAAACGAGAAAAACCGTCTTGATAATCTGGGCAGAACAATTTCTCGTTTTAAAAACAATTTGCCAGGGAACGAATTTGTAGGTACTATTAACAAAAGGGGTCTTAAACGCTTTAGTACCGGTATACAAAAATTGAAGTCTCACAAAAGAATCCAAGACATTGTTCTTGAATATTTTAACATACGGTATAAAGTCGTCCAGTTTGGTATAGGCGGCAAGGACTACAAGTCCAAGTCCAGTGAAATGGAAATCAAACAATTTGAAATAGAAGCTCTGCAAAAGTTAGAACAGAAAATGAAAGTAGAAGAAGTTTAGAACGCATTGTACTCCCAACAGAAGCCCCAGAAGCTTTTTAATGTAGAACAAGATACATTTGTGGTAAATGTAAAAAAAAAAATGATCTGCCCGAAGAGATTAATTTCCTCCATCTATTAAACAATGTGACAACTTTGAACAGCAATTGCAAAATCAATCGAAATAATAAAGGGTCTTTCAGATTCGGCGGTTTTTTTAATTCTCTTCTAAAAAGATGGCGTTGTGAATTCGCCTAGGTGTTAACATATTGTAGAAGTGTTATTTGTACTTTGTACACAATACAACAACGTGTTCAAATTGTTAAATTATTTTATGAAAATCAGTATTCAGTGAATAATATATATATAGAACATTACATGATATTTATGGTCGACATAAGCGTCCATCTGAAAGCACTGTTGAAAATTTTCAACAAACTGATTCAGTGGAAGATAAAAGAGTAAAAAAATATAGGCACAGTGGTCATTCACATGAACATATTGAATGATATTGATCTCGAGGATATATGGTTTCAAGAGGACGGTGCGACACCTCATTTTGCTAATGAAACAATTGCTTTATTGAGACAAAAATTTCCTGGAAGAATTATTTCAAGAAATGGTGATGTAACTTGGCCACCAAGATCGTATGTACTAACACCGTTGGACTATTTTCTTTTGGGTTATGTGAAAAGCCAGGTTTATAAAAACAATCCACAATCGATTCCAGAACTAAAGGATGAAATTATTTGGTGAGATAGACTGACAATTATGTGAAAATGTCATGCAAAATTTTAACAAAAGGGTGGTGGCCTGTGGAGCAGGAAGAGGTGGTCATTTGTCACATATTATTCTACGTATATAAATGGCATAACTGTTACTTCAATTATCAATAAAAACTTTTTTGAAATTAATGTAAATTGTGTTTTATTGAATATTTAAAAAATCTGTCTAATTTGAAAGACAGGTTATTTGTATATGGGCTAATGAAAGCCCAATCAAATTCACTAAATGGAAACAATACTAGCCTAAAGTGAACGTGTAACTTCGAATCACAAAATCAAAAATGTGCAAGCCTCAGTTTTATCCATAACATTGCATTGTTAAAGACAACAAAACAAAAAGATTTGATTCCACTAGTGTATTGGCCTCCGTTGATATGTCCAAGGCTGACTTTTTTAAATAATATCGATGACCGTTGGCACTTATTACTGGTTTAAAGCTTGTCAACTGCTATTTCACACATCCTTTCTATGTTTAAGTATGTGATTAAACATTAAATTGAATTGTATCAATTTTCAACCCACACACTATCTGTCTTTTAAAGTATAATTCAAAAGTAATTCGAAAAAACACAATATTTATGCTTTTGTAGATATCTGAATCCCTATTATTGATTATTTCTTGGACTAATGAAGTTTTAGCACTAACAGTATCTTCATACTATGAATCTTTCGGCTTTTCTGGCAACACATTTTTCCATACGTCTAGATGTTTAGATCGATTAAAATAATTGACATTGGTCCTTTAAGCACCAAACACCATTTTTAATTAAATAATATTCCATGTTTTCCATATATGCATAAAATTCACTAACTGAATTTAATTATCCTACTAACGCCATCTTGACCACACCCGCAGAGGCACAATGACACATTTAGGTGTTTACTTCTTAATTCAATTTTAACGTAGACATTAAGAAGTAATATTTGCAACAAAATAACGTTCGATGCCTTCCACATACGTATGAAAATCACTTTAAAGTGAATTAAATTGTCTTATTAACGCCATCTTGACCACACCCGTTTGCAAAAGCACAACGTCACATTTAGGTGTTTACTTCTTAATTCATTTTCAACATCGACATTAGGTCATAATATTTGCAACAAAATAACGTTCGATGCCTTTCACATACGTATGAAAATCACTTTAAAGTGAATTAAATTGTCTTATTAACGCCATCTTGACCACACCCGTTTGCAAAATCACAAGGTCATATTTAGGTGTTTACTTCTTAATTCATTTTTAACGTCGACATTAGGTTGTAATATTTGCAACAAAATAACGTTCGATGCCTTCCACATACGTTTGGAAATCACTTTTAAGTGAATTAAATTATCGTATTAACGCCATCTTGACCACACCCGTTTGCAGAGGCACAAGGTCACATATAGGTGTTTTACTTCTTAATTCATTTTTAACGTCGACATTAGGTCGTAATATTTGCAACAAAATAACGTTCGATGCCTTCCACATACGTATGGAAATCACTTTTAAGTGAATTAAATTGTCGTATTAACGCAATCTTGACCACACCCGTTTGCAGTTACACCAACCACGATTACAGGCTACGAAGTGTATAGTCAACTTTCTTCATATAGTTTTTCTTCACCAATGTGTCTTTTTACCAATTCTTTAGAACTTGAAAGTGAAGACGCCATAATAAACAGCACAATAAAAACAAACTGCTCTATAAACTCTTGCACGTTGTTTGCTGCCATTACATATTTATGAATCAGTGTCCCCAACACTGTAATGCAACACACCACATCAAAATTCTTACTAGGATTTTTCCTATTTTTATTGAAATTTATCTCTATTTAAACTATAATATTCTAAGGAAAATAAGATGTTCTATTTTCATTAACTTAAAAAGAAAAACACTTTTAAATTACCTACTTTTTAACAAATAATTTAGTACTTTTAACTTTAATACCAAAGTGATGCTTACTTCATGGTGAAGTGAGATCATTGGCGTAACAAACCAAATTTCAACCAAAATTTTTTATTAATTTGCCTTGGGGCATCGATTATTCGCACTTCCAATAATAAACCAAATGTAGTTGAATTGTTATAAAATTACAGCAATTAGCGTTTTACAGTTGAAGAAGTCAGTCGTAGTGAAGAATTAAATACAAACTATAGACATGTATTCACAAAAACTTCGGTTGTCTTTTAACTTTTTTTTATCATTAAAGTAATAAAACGATATAGTTAATTTTAAATTTAATTAAGTTATAAATAAACGGTGTGCTAATAAAGAAAATAAATATTATATTTTCAATTTAAGGTTATTACTGTGATTTATATATAAAATCATTTAAATAAAAAGAAAAGCATCCACAACTATGGCATCTGTCCTGTCTGAGTAAGAATACAAACACCACCCGAAATTAATTTGCAATGGATTCAGCTCCGGATGGTATATCATGACAGCCATATTTGCAAGAATTTCTTATACTAACAAAAAAGGAAATAATTAGTTACAATACATATAAAAATACTCTTCTACAGAATAATATATTTTTTAAAACATATACAGTCATGCAAATGAAGAAATATGTGAGCCGCAAATGTAAAACTCGACAATATCTGAAAGAAAGATGAATGATCATCTTAAAAATAACTTTTGTAATTAACTTTTCATTTGTGTATAAAAGACCTAGAACAAAAATAAATACATAATATAATAAAAAAATAGTATTATGGGGATATGCTTCTTGATGATCTATTCTGGAATGAAATGTTATATTCATATTCTAGGAGTACCAATTTACCTTATCAACAAGGTTTACAGAATGTATCCCTTGCTGATTATGTTTAAAGGACAAACTTGAAAGTTGCTGAAAAAAGCAGAAGCATTTATAATTTTTGTCGGTATGCAAGAATAAGACTTAAAATATTACATCTTGACAATAAGAGTGTATTATGTAAATATATCTAACATATTATTATCAAACAATACAGTTATGGTACCTATTCACGTACAGTCAGCCTGCAGTCTCAGCATTGTTGTTCTAGACTTCCGACCAAACAAATCTGCAGATTTTCTCCTACACATAATCAGTTCTACTGCACTGTATATGGACATTTTAACTGCACTTCCGAACTGCAGGCGACCTGTGCGTGAATAGGTACCATTATATTAAGAACAAACTGAACATTTACTTAAAACTATTCGAAATCTAACAAATCTGACAAAGTTACAAATACAGTAACAATATGTTTTCGAACTAAGTATAAAGGCATAATTAAAATGAAATATCATCTGCCTTCTTAAAAGATACCTTTCGCTGATAGGTATTTATGGTAAAGAACTATCCAAGTTGTAAATAACTTAAATTATCTAATGTAGGAATTTCATAAATATCATCTTGAAAACGATTTTCCACTCAGATATCCATAATAAATCTATAATACATAAACAGGTGCAGTATAATTACATTTTTATAAATTATAAATAATGTAAAATTTCTATAACCTAATTCAAACTTGAAAGTTGGAATGCTGCAGTGTTGCCAACAGTGGAGAAATTAAATCCCCACAAGTACTTAAGAAAATTTCCATTTGTAACAATAATTTCCCATAAATCTAACTAGCAGTGGATAAAATTTCATTTACGTCAATTTTGTTCTCTAACCCTTGTGCATTCCAAAGAACGAAGTGGCCTCGCAATAAAAGAAATTGTATTAAATTACAGTTCTTTTTTTTGGCGAATTCATTTTTGGTCCCTAATACTAGACGAGATGTTGACTTTGTTTAACGGATAATTGCAAATAAGTCGAACGCTTTTATCACACCTTTTCCCCTGTACGCTTCAAAATTTTTCCATATTTGGGAAGTTTCCCACGGGTTGGCAACACTGGAATGCTGTTAAAATAGCTCTTTGCTCTGAAATGTCTGTTTGGGGCCCTGAACTGGTGCAGGAAAGAGTACACTTTAAAAAATAATAATGTTCTAAGAGGCTATCACAGAGCAAATTTCAGTTGCTTGAAGTTAGTCACAAATGAAATCCTGAACCGTTCGCAAGCTGCATGCCTGTGTTCTATCGTTGCAGAACTGTTTGCTTTATATTAATGATTAATTTTGTAATGAAAATGACGTTTGTCGATTGAAGAATAGAGAAACGTTTTACAGTAAATACAAAAATATGTGTTTGTTTGAACAAAGTTTTCAATAAAAAAGTATTTACATACTTATTAAAATATTATTTACTTTTATATTTATAAATTATTAATACTTTTTATGTACGTTTGACTGGTATAAATAATATTAAGTATTATTGTGTATAAAATAATTATAATATACTAATTATAGACCATTTTGAAAATGGCTCATTTCCTGTTAGTTCAGTATTTTAACAACAGATGGACTAGGAATTTAGAAGTGACGCTTAACGTCATTTCCGTTTTATGTGTTTGTGAAGGTTTACAACGTTTGGTTGATTTTCTAGTTAATTTATTGATCTGATCGTTAATTACGAGCGTGCTTTTTAAAATTTGAACTTAAACATTTACAGTTACTGATAGAAAGATGTCCTACAATACACGTAGAAATCAAAATTACGGTAAGGTGAATTATTGATTTCTTGTTTGGTAATTGCTGTTCGGACATTTTGAATGTAAATTCCTTTTTCGTTCCTAAATAATATGGATTAAATTATATTTGCTATTTTTTAGTGATATTGATGATAGTCATTGAAGCATTTTTGATTGCAGGTTCACATCCCATATCGTCCGTTGGTCAACGTAGGTCTCAGGTTGCATCTACCAATTTTATCCCTGGTGGACAGGTAATATATTTTTTAACTGAACTGAACTGAACTTACTTTTAATGTGTTTTGTTAAATGTGTTGGAATTGTCATTACAAAGTGATCATTTTTTAAAATTATTTATCATCGAGAGTACGAAACTCAAGACATTGTCAATATGTGCCTTATTCTCAAATAACTGACTCAAAAAACAGCAACTGTAAAAAGTACTTAGTAATGGTACCTATTCACGTACAGTCGGCCTGCAGTTTCACCATTGTTGTTTTGGATTTCTGACTAAACAAATCTGCAGATTTTCTCCTACACACAATGAGTTCTGTTCACTGTATATGGAAATTTTAACTGCAAGTCTGCAGTTCCAAACTGTAGGCGATCTGTACGTGAATAGGTACCATAAGTACGTTTGTTGTGTTAACTGGAATCAATAACGTTTGATTTGACAGCAATAATTTCTCATAAATTTTTAACTTATGGTTATATTTAAGACCCGGATGCATAAATACCATATTTAAGAATTTAACATTTAGTTTTCTTCAAAAATAAATAATTCTAACACAAAATCCACGAACCAAGCAGAATACACATTCGCATTGTTAAAAAGATGAACATTTCGTATCTTTTAATTGCTAAATGTTATTCTTTAAAACTTAAATGTGCATAAATGGTTATACATAAATCCTGTTATCTTTTTACATGTTGAATGAATGAATCGACCATTATGCGTAGATATTTCATGATTCAAATCTTCCTTTGAATTTACATACAACATGACGTGCTTAACAAAATATTTTGTGCATAATTTTTACTTCTGCTATGATATTTAAAGAAATAATATTATATGAAAGCCATTTACTTGTTTGTTTGTATTAAACTTTTTGTTTAGTTTGACCGATGTTGATTTATTTGAAATAAATTACTTCAAACCATTGTTTGAAGTGTACAGCGGAAGGTAGTGGGACTGTTCAGAATTACATCAAAGAATAGTGTACAATTTTAGGATTGTTTGAATCCAATGTTCTTTATCAACAGTTATCATTGTCATCTAGAAATATTGTAGATACTTCATGTCAACAAATGTAATTGTTTAAAATTTGGTGATAAAAGTTTTTCAGGCAAGGATATATCGTTTTTATTACATTAAAATTAAATTATAGAGATGCAATGCAAACGAGCAAGCGTTATATGAATCACATGTTCATAAAGTGGCAACCAATATACAGCGTGGTGATAAAGTTTGGAACAAAATTCATAAAAGCGTTCTATAATGTTCTTAAGAAAATCGCTCGGACAGGTCAATTTTTGTTTTTGAAATGCCGTCTTCTGACGTTAATTTTTTTGGAATGACGTCATTTGTTTTTGCACAATGACGTCATCATAATTTTTTTTAAATGA
>JAFFZR010002200.1:0-10505 GCA_018397195.1 Lethrus apterus
AAGGAGTTGGATTCTCTAAGATGTTATACGAGAATGCCAATGGGCGGGGCCCTTTAGTGGACTCTTACCACAACCAGGTTCAGTACAGCGGAATTCTAATAGCCCCCAACTGTAGGGCAAGGGGAAATAAAGGACAAGATGCCAATCTCCACTGTGACCGGAAAAAAAAACCGTCACAATGCTCCTTTACAAGTGGCATCAAATCATACACTTCCTGCCAGTGTAATCGCATATGTCGTACTTGTGTTTGGATTAATACCTACTATTTGATGTTGCCCCAGAAGATTAATAGTGCCATCTTGGTGCATCGTCAGGCAAGTTCCTCTGGACGCATCTAGCATATAATCAGCTATTTATAGATCCTGTAACATTTGATGAATGCGAGTGCATATCGCAATGAGTTATTGAGAATTTAAACCCTGCATTCTAATACATGTACATTATACTCATTCGTACGCTGTACCAGTTGTATTAATTGCGATGTAATCTTAGGTTGCACCAGCTATGTTGTACAGAGTTGTGTATTCATTTACAATATTCGTGAATGTTGAAAAATTATTTTATATGATACTAAGTTTAAAAATAAAACACACATAAATAAAAATTTATTTATGGTACTGTAACAAATAAATGTAACATTAGATATGAAAAAAGACTTGAAGAAGCCGGTAAAACTCGCCCATTTCACCTATATTATGTTGTCAAAATCATTGTCATGGCAAAAGAGCACTATGTGTGCCGGTGTGTTCTGAAACCTCAACAGGGATCGCGGCGGAACGTCTGGCTACCCATGCCGACGATGGGGGGCACTGGGAGGTCTTGCGAAGTTCGCGGCCGTCTACCGAAGAGTGGAGCTGGCGGGCCCAGTATCGTTGTCGGGTGGCCGGAGATGGGTCGTCCGCCGGTATGCCAATCCCGCGCAGCTGTCTCTTGGCCCAAACAAGTCGTCTCCTTATCGGGACCGAATCGGCCGCTGCTCTAGCTGGTGGGAAAGACGAGTCCACCAATGCTCCAATACGCCGCACCACTAGGGCCGGCACCAGGGTCGTCATTGCCGGTATCCCCAAGCCCCCGTCCTTGATGGGCGCGTGGAAGTATCCCAGGGGTACGTCGTGGGGGAGCCGTAGCCATAGCCTGACGGCTTGCCGCACTTGTCGATCAATCGCCTTCAGGCGGCCCGCTGTCACCCCCGCCAGAGATAGTGTGTGGTACAGGCGCGGTAATAGCGACGTTCGTAGGGCTATTAGTCGTTGCTGGGGCTTTAGCGGGGCTCTGGTGATGTTGGTGAGAGCGTCGCCGATGTCTTGCTCAAGGGGGCGGTTCCCTCGTACCGAGAAGTTGGTTCCGAGAAGTTGGTTCCGAGATACTTCCACGTTGAAATAGCGTCCAGTGTTCTCAGGGGGCCAGATGATAGACGGAAGGGACGGTTGCTCACGGTCTTCAACTTCTTGCCCTTTCCGTCGGTGGGTGGCTCCCCCTCCGTGAGGACGTTTTGGAGTTATTCTAAATAAGTAGAACTTTACAAAGACGTTCAGTAAAATTTTAAAACTTTATCATTTTGCAAGGCATTATCTGTTGTACCGGTTATATTCTTTTGTGACTCTTCCTCAACTTCAGTTAAAAAGCTGAGAGATGTAAGAATATTGTTCATGGAGCTATTGGAAATTCAGTGGATTTTAATGTGGGATAAGTATGGCACTATGCGAGACATAATTAAGGGGCACAACACCGAAGCACACGCGATGTTAGGCGCACACAAACACAGCCAGGACTCCTAAGGCCTCGCTTGGTGTTGGAGCAAGGGTCGGGGTTGACTCCACACGGCTCGCCCAAAGGCGGCATGGATTGATGAGCCCCATTTGAGAGCGCTGTGTACGCAGCTCGACTTCACCGACGCAGGTAAGGACAGCGCTGAAACTCCGGAGGCGTTACAGCGGGGCCAAATGCCTCGCGCTCCCACGATGAGCGGGTGGAAAGAGATGTTCTTTCTGGGGTATCTTAGGCTCACGGCTTCCAAAAATTTTGGGTTGTTGTATTTTTGAGCCTTTGCGTTGTAAGCCTGCTCTAACGAAGATGCCCCAGCTTCCCAGCTCACTTGAACGTCTACCACAAGAATTTCCTCCTCCTTATGCACGATGAGATCCGGCTTAAACAGGGTGCCATCCCTGTTGCGGATGTGCGGTTCCTTTTCAGCCACCAGCTTCACCTTCTTGCAGTGCCGCGCGATCTTCTTCACCACCTCATTATGTCTGTCGATTCTCTCCCAATGTGCCACTTTGCAATGCTGCAGCACATGGGAGAGGGACTCGTCAACCAGCCCGCAACCTCTGCAAGTGCGTTGGCCCGGGGGGTTGGATGGTATGGCGTTGGTGGGAAGATTCGCGGTTCTCAGTTGCACTGCCCGTACAAAATCGCGTCCTGTCCAACCAGGCGGTTTACGGAAAAGCCACGAGCGACTGGCAGGATCATCGGCCGCCGTCTCGAGGCCTTTGAGAAGTTGCCCATCGACGATCTTTTGCCGCCAGAATTGATCGGCAGGGACTTCTCCGGCGAGGTTGGTAAGCCTATCGATGAGGTGAAGCGAGGTATCGGACTGAAGGAGGATGGAGATAAAGGAGTCATCGGATTCGAGTAGCTTGACAGTTCGGGAGAGTAGGACTTTCGGGATCAGCCTGCGCAAATGCAAAATACCCAGGCCGCCGTCTCTTACCCGAGAGTAGAGGGCGGCGTCCGGGGTATGTACGTTAAGGTGGAGTGTACGTTTAACGAAGCTTTTAATGAGCCGGTCTGCGTCACGGAGAGTCTTGGCAGTGATGTTGGGAGTTTGAAGCCCATACAACATCCGGGGCACTACGTGCTCCTAGTATGAGCTTCTGGTCCGGCTTCAGGGGTGCCCGGGCAAGATGTCCTAGCCAAAGGGGAAGGTTCACAAGCGACGGCCTCCTGACGCCCGAGAGGTCGTAATGGTGGCCGAGGTACTTGAAGGTGTTAAGCGAGGCGATAGGGTTGATCCAAGTACCAGAAATCTCAGAGTTTCCCGGTACGCACGACAGTTTTCCGTGTCGTTTTGCCAATTGCGCCAGCCGTAAGGCTAACGCACTTGGACGGATTTAGTGTCATCCCTCGCCTTAATTATGTAATATTCTCGGACTTTGCCATCCGATGGCACAATGGATGAACACCAAGATTAATGAATGATTCATGGTTCTGTGCGGTGCAATGCTTCCTGTTTTTTTCTTTTTCTTGAAGCACCTTAGCAACCCTTTTTTTTAAATTCACGGCCAGCCATTTAGATTTTTATGTGTGTCCTGTCCCATGACGCCACAGGTATGTTTTCTGAATAGTAAATATGAATTAATCAATAGCATTTGGAGAATGTGCACTCCCAATTTCTTATACCATCTTATACCATCTAATACATTTTCTTTCGCAAGGATAATACGACAGTAGTTGGTCCTGTCTGTCAACCCCACCCCCATATTTTTATTATGTTCAAATATTGGCTTTGGTTCTTCTTTTTCTCGGTTCAATTTGTCGCGATACCTCACCATTTCGTCCGTCTGTTGTAATGTACGCCACCTCCCGTTTATCCCGCCATTTGCCTACTAATAAATACTCCATCATCACTGTACATCGAAATAGTTTCCCCATTTTTTAGTTTGTATTTTTTATTTCGCCTGGAGTATTTTTTCTGCACGTCCTCAGGGTACCTGTACAATACGTTTGGCGTTGCAGTAGCTGTTGTAGAAGTTATAGAAGCTGTTTTAGAAGTTGTCCATAAAAATGGAATGACCAACATCCAGACGCGCCTCCATCAAATGAAGGACTACATTATCCGCATGTCCCTTGCCCCCAAAATCGTCAAGCTGACCAGTGTAAACAGCAAATTTTAAAATGGTACCGTCAGGCTCTGTCAAGATGTACAACTTGATACCGTACCTCAGAGTCAAGAGAAACCTGTCTGCTTATTGCCGTCGAAAAAAACGAGATGCTGAATAGTCGGGATGTTTTCCAATAATCTTGGAGCCTATTGGTAGATATCATCAACCAGCATATTAAAAAATCGATCGGTCTATTTCCTGTGAAAAAATTAACCGCCTTGTTTTGGTGAAATTTATATATTTATATATATTTATTTCTAGTATAGTTGGTGTGACTATTGTATTATATATTCTTAGCGTCGTTTTTGCACCTTTTTTGACTATTACCTGTTTCCTTCCAGGGTTTAATTCCTGCCAGAGCTGTTTCCAAATTGTCAAAGGAAGCATTGATAGTACGAGGAGACACTAACGCACGACAACGTTTGATATTTTCCGCCATTCTTACACTTGACGTTTCCTTTACGCTTTTATTTTACCTAATTATTATTAATTTACATTTTTTTTTTTTTTTTAAACGGTTCTAGTCTTTTATCTTGCCTATCTAGATAATTTACTATCAGTTTATATCATAGCATGTTAGGGGAAACCCCCATTTACTAGCTGTAATAAGATTGTTCGCCAAAACTTCCTCCTCTTCAGACGTAAATGCTGTTTGCCCAGCAGGTTTCTTTGTATGTTTGCCGTGCTTTGCACGATGTAATTTCATTTTATTGATGGAATTTTTTTCTGCAGCAGCACGAATGTTGTATGCCCAGCTGAAATGTTTTTCAATGCATTTTCTAAGTTTTCTAGATGGCCTGAAGCGTATCTTATATCTACGAACCATTAGAAGTTTGGCGAATTATCCAGAATCTCGTGCTTAGCGGAGCAAATAACACTTGGCTACCTTCAGTAATGCCGAATCCCACGTACGCTGATTATCCTCTATGAAAGACGACAGAGTAATTTTCAACATTTTGTTGATGCGTTTGGTAGGGTAGGATGGCGGTGTATCTGTTAAGGATTGGCGGTGTATCTGTTATAGGATTCATAGCATGTCATCAACCCTTTAAATTCGCGCCTGCGAAATTGGGTACCATTGTCCACAATTATAGAAGACATTGTTCTCGATTTCGCAGGCTACAGAAGAAGCGTTGGCGGTAGGTAAAGGGAAAAATAAAGGAAACTTACACCTCATCACCAGTATATACATATATCCACGTTTGGATTTCGGTAATGGACCAACGAGGTCAGTGGATATCAACTCCCATGGCTTTGACACATACGGACGACCCAACATAAATCCAACTAATTATGAAAGATCTTTTAGACGCCTAAGTGCCCAGAGGTCATCTTGTCGTGAGCCTTAGAAATTACGGAAGCTCGATCAGGTTTGGAAACCACTTTTCACCAAAAGTCGTTTTTGGGATACGAAAGCTGGGGATACTTTCCCACTACATGTTTAAACAACTTATTCCCCCACACATGTCAATTAGGATATTTCCTTGGAAATTCAGCAACCCTATCACGCAACCTTGAACACCAACCATCAGTAAGTGAGCCGCAACCGATCGATAGCCCATAGGATTCCTAAGAAATCCCGCTCCGTTACAGAGAAATTTCTGTCGTTCCGCGATAGAGAACGGACTCATATAGGCCTGTTGGTGTGGAAAAGGGAACACAGCCAGTTTAGTCCGTGCTGTCTCTCACCTCTAGCGAACTCTTTTTGTTAGAATTCCAGCTAGTGTCTCCAAGCCTCCAGATGTCTCAACCGTCATCTCTTTTCCGGAACATGTCTTTGGGAAAGCGTTTAACGGGAAACCAATACCTAATACGGTTCCCATCTCAAAAGAGAGAGAGAGAGTCGTTCCTCACAAATCTAGGAGCTCATGCAGTATACATCGCGGCATCACGAATGCGATCGCGGTACACAATTTGGGACTCACCACCAAATCCTTTTGGAAGCGCGACATCCATAAACACGTTAACAAGTTTCTTGTTAACCCGACTGCGCAAATTTGCGTAACGTGCAATTATTTGTTTAAACGTCGGAATAGGAACGGGATCATCACCAAGCGCTTAATCCACAATTTCAAAGAAATTAAAGTTCAAAGGATTAGCACGAAAGTCAGGATTAAGGCGTACGTCACCTTCAGCAAGCACAATTGCGCGTTCAATAGCGAGGTGTAACTGTTAATGCGAACATTGACGTACATGAAACGTCCATCAGGACCTCTCATTTGAGTGCGTTCCACCAATCGCGTTCGCAAAATCTTGAAAATGACGGTGCGATTCGTTCAATTCATTAAACAAGGCACCGTAACTAAAATCACGAAGAAGAAGAAGAAATCACGGAAGAAATAGTTGATTTTGCACTTCAACGCGTCCAATTTGGTCCAAACACACACCCAATGGCACTAACGCGTCACTTAACAAAATGTCTGTACGTTCCACTCTCTGGCGACTTCGGGCACAAGGTCGGGGAGATACTCAGTTCCTGATCTGGCATGGATCATTTTGCTCTCAACCTGCAATGCTGATACCCACATCAATGTTTGGGCATCATGGTCAAGCGCTTCGCTTCGCTTCCTCTGCAGGAATCTGGGGGGAGGGCGGTACATTACAAGCGCCATGTAATACATCTGCAACACAGTCGCAGAGATCTCCAAAGAAATCAGTATCAATGGGCATTGTAGCCTGGGGTGCGATGGACGGATTGAGACTTCGTCCAAATAGCTCTTCTGGTTCATAACCTAAAGAAACTTTGAAATTTTCGATCTTTGTTTGTAATTCAGTATCAAACTCTTTATTCTTTTTGCCACGAAATTTCTCTGCTTGTTTGGACTTCGAACCTCTTCCACGTCGATTCCTACCTTTACTTTTACCTTCATCAGCCTGAGTTCCTACCGGCTAGTGGCACATCAACAGATGCGACTTGCTTATCTCTTTCCATTATATAAAATAATAATAGAAGAAAAGCGAATCCAATAAACCTAATAGGTGCGTCTTGAATAACACGCTTAAATTAGCCAACATCAAGAAATTTTTGGCACCCCTATGGGTGATCCCATTAGCCCTATTTTGGCCAATTTGGTCATGAACTAGTTATATAAGAATATAGTTTGAAAACAGACTGACTTTTCAATTGCCATTACCATTCAGTAGTGCTGGAGGTGGGTTAAGACGCGGAGACCGCAAAATGGGGCAGCGCGTCAGCGTATTAAATATCTAAGGTATTCTTCAACCTCACCCTGGGGCGCTTCCCGATTGGAAGCCGGTGTCTGTTTAGCCATTGTCGATAATAAGTTTAAATTATTTTAATACTTAATTACCCAATGATTAAAGAATGAGCTCACGGTTAGTTCTAACAGAATTTCTGGAAAGAATCCGTAAACTATCCCACTTACTGAGCAGAGTAAATGACGTGCGAGGATCAAGACTATCGAGAACCAATTGCTGTGCCAATAACAAATGTTCTGCAGTTTTATCTAAAACTGCTGTCACGAGAATCTGTTCATCTGGAGGATAACAGGCAGCTTTTGCTTTTCTAACACTGTACAATGTAATTATTGTTTCGCTTTCGACATAGTATGCCAAAGAATCGTCACGAGTTAAAACTCTTTGTTCATTGCATACATGAATCGATTTTGTCATTTCAGTACACTGAATAGTGTCGTTCGCAACATTTTTGACTTCCACTACGGTTTCTACTGCCTTCGGCAGCGTACATTAACTTCGTAGTACTTCTGACTGGACAAGATCACCAACTCGTCTTCGTTTGGTCTTAAGGCTCGAGTAAGTAGATGGCAACGGCATAGTTACACACACATTAAAGGATAGATCTGAACCGGCACGCATGTAAAACTTCTTCTTCTGCACACGTTATTCGACACATTTTTTCGCTGTTATCGATATACCGTACGATTTTAAAAGGTTGAAGGAGGAGTTTAGGAGCCGGAAACGAATGCAGTTGGTTTGGTCAGTTTTAGGGGTTGAAGGCGGAAGAAGATGGTGAACGTTATTAGGCAATAACTCAATCTTTATAATGGTGGTATGATTTCACCGTCTATCAGTCCCATTCTGTAACTAGCTTAACACGTTCGCTGCCACCAAAATTTTGGTACACTTCTAACTTGATTTTTTTTTTTACTGAAAACTACTAAAAACTACTAAAAATATGTTTATATGACTGGCAAAAGTGAATTGACTGATCGCACAAATAATTTAATTCGCGACGGATTTTTCTCGCCAGTAGGTATGGGGACGAGTGTGGCTGTCCCCACCACCACTCCTTTTAAGCCAGTCCAGGAAAATTGAAAAAAGGACTAAAATCATTTGCCAAAAATGTCAAGTAGCTTTATTATTGTTTTACACCATACCATACATAATGTACTTAAAGTTTAAGGTTATTACAAAAGAGTTACCCTTTGCAAGGTTGGCGCGTTATAATAAACTCGGTTCTTTCTTTAAATAAGATATATTAGTTCAACCAAAACAATACAATTCTAATCCGGTTTTCACTATAGACATTAAAGTATAACTAAACTGCTAGCTCTATACAAACTTGATTACAAAAAAACTAAATGGTGTATTAATGACAACGTATAGTAAAGAAAACATAAATCGGATATCTTGATTTTACTGCAATTTTTGTAAGAACCGAGTACCCTAACTAGCTCAAATCGCTTGGGTCATAGGTTCACGTATCAAAGAATTTATACCGGGCGCCAGTGTTAAGGCCAGCTAACACGTCTGTACAGGTGGTCGTAAGTAAAATCAAGATAACCGACATAAAACTAACATAACATACATAGTTAACAAAATATCCATTGAATATGGTGTCAAAAAATTAAAGAGTCTGAACTTGTGGATGATGTTGTTTTCCTACCACGGACCATTTATGTTATTTTGAGATCTCAAATTACATGCATAAGGGTCATATAAAATTAAATTCAAACAAAACCTGTTCTAAATCCAGCGTAGCTTGGATGTCCAACTAGGAATCTAGCGTCAATCAGCAAGGCTAATGGCTCCGACTCCGACTCCGGTTGACATCCTTGGAGGGATACGGTAGACGTCAAACTCCAGCTTACGATACCCAAGTCCGGACAGCTCACGGAGACAAGCAACCAAATCACTACACTATATTTTATATCTTCGGGGTGGCTTTCAATACAAGCCTTCACCCTGCAGAAATCGTCTTGAATTTCTTCCTGAGGCGGTTACCTCCAGAAGCCTATTTTATGATACAACCTCGACAATCCCGTAGATACTTGATCCACCAGTAGTACAATGGCAACAAAACCCAAAAACAGGACCAAGACGCAAAGTCTCGATGGGTAACGCCACTCGTACAGCAACCCCATCAATCCATAAACAGGCAAACGGACGAACCAAGCATCCGAACAGAGGAACCAACCAACAAAGAAACGAAGAAATAGAAAAACGGCCTAGAGTCGTAGTAAGATATTAGTCAGGAATACGTAACAAAAATTAAATCAGAGCTGTCTTACCTAGTATATAATTTGTTCGACCCTTGATTAAGATGAAATGGGCGCTCGTAATTAACTCAATTTATTCTTAATGAGCTCAAAAGCTTAATTAACTTGAGATGAATACGTCCACCTTAGTTGGCAACTCACACCCAAGTAACGCTCGCAGTACATTTTTTATGTACTCCGTACACTTGCACCTAAATCATCGGCGGTGATTGGTCGATTCAGCCGGATGTACTCTCCAAGGTGATTTTTTACAGTTACAGAAATGCATAAACAACCAAAGTATTTTGCGTACTCGTTCTTAACGAAATTATATTCTCTTTTGATACCTCTAACGACATCTGTTACTCAATTGCCAAAAACTAGTTATAAAACTACAAATGACAATAAGCAAAAATGTCAGCCACATAGCGTGCGCCATCTATTTTACAAACGAAATTACTAATTCAAATTGTAGCAAACATTAATACGAAAAACTGTAACATTAATTAATCAAAACTTAATAAATTATTAATTTAAACAGATACTAATATTAAAAAATACTGACAACCAAAATTTGGAATAGATAAAGGTGAATATCTAACATTGGAATGATCAATTCGATCCTTTTTTTTTTTCAAATCTAGTGTCAATACACAAGACTAAATAACACAAAGTCTTGCGTACTGACACCGCATTGTTTTTTTTCTTTTTCAAACATTTTTAACGATAGATCACGCGCGCTACAAAGCACAATTATTTAGAAGAAAAACATCAAGACTAGAGGCACCAATCACAACTATTGCTAACATAAACTTTTGCAGAATTATGAGAATCAATGAATTACTGACTGATTAAACACTCAAAATTGATATCACCCGACAGATCACCATAGTCCTATTAAAGCTTGCCCACCTCCGAAACCTTAACCCTAGTAAAAACCACGAAAATCCCTACCCACTAATTGTGCTGGCGTAACCACGGGCCCCCGTGTGGGGTTGCTAGTCCTCCATCGGGCGCCTCCCCGGGTGGCGGATAGGGGAACGCCTCCTAGATATAGGTGGTACCGAGGAAATGAAATACTCGGGGCGGACCAAAACTAGCACCTGATGAAAGGCAGCAGTTTCATCAGTACCAAAGCATGGTACCAAAGCATGGTTGGGAAGAT
>JAFFZR010002201.1:0-10304 GCA_018397195.1 Lethrus apterus
CGTACATTGTCATCCCTCCTGAGAACCATAAAAGTAATTTTTAAATGTTTTTTTAAAACAAATCTGATAAACTACGAACTAATAAATAGAATATGCTGTAAATAAGAAGATACACCAGCTTTACTCAAGAAAGCGGTAATATTACATACAAAATATGGCATTTTGTGATCTCTCTATTTAATGTGTGAATATTATAAAACTTTGAAATGTAAAGCTTGGTGAATCTTCTTATTTACAGCATATTCTATTTATTAGTTCGTAGTTTATCAGTTTTCTTTTAAAAAACATTTAAAAATTACTTTTATGGTTCTCAAGAGGGATGACAATGTACGAAAATTAAAAAATCCATCAATATCTCGAAAATTATTAATTTTAACTACATATGTTGCTTATTCAAATTAATAGACAATTAAATTTTGCTTTCCACTAATGCATAAAAATATAGCGCTTCCATTTAAAAAAATTAAGTTTTCCGCATTTCAATTGTTTCAAAAAGAAGAAGATTTATTAAGTATGTTGTGTTACATATCGAACTTCTATCACTAAAGATCCCTCTAGCGTTGCGCAAAATTTCATGATCTTGCCGTATTTCGTTATTGAACTATAGGCGTTTTGCCGAAGACCGTCAGCTGTCAAAATTTTTGAATAAATGCAAATATGTTAAAAACGAATAGACATAGACAAATATTATCTTATACAAACTTATATTAGAATTACTCAGGGAATTCAAAAATGTAATAATATATAGGGTGTTCCATTTAAAATTTTAAAGTTGTTCGTGGTTGCGCACAAGCGAAACACTCATTATAAGTGAAATTAATTTTAGGTGGTGGAGACCATACATTCAACAAACTTTTGTCTCAAAATATTTGTTGTATTTTGCATAACAACGGAGATATCGATGAATATCGCACTAATGTTACACCCTGTATATGTATAAGTAAATGAGATTGAGATGAGAAATTACTACAAAATACTTATGTATATTCCAGAATTCGAGATAATCAATTAGGGAACAAAACACTTTAAGTGCGTCGTTAGAAGAGTTGGTTCGTAAATAATTTACTGATATAATTACGACACAAGTATAGGATATCAAATTAAGTTTAGCAATTGGATATTCCGAATCGTATTAACAATTAACGAATAAAGAGTGTAAGTTCCGGATCCGGATCCGGTTCCGATATCGGATCCGGATCCGGTTCTAGGATCCGGATTCAGATCCGAATAGTACATCGAACCCAGATATCCGGATCTTCGGGTATCCAGATAGTTTTGGATCCGGATATCCGGATCCTAATATCAACGGATTTTGCCAGCACTACTTTTAATGGATTAGGCGAATTTACGGATTACTAGTATTCTCTAAAATAAAGAAACATTTCTCATTATGTATATTGTTTGTATGTCAATATGTCATATACTTTAAAATAATGTCATGGCAAAATGAGCTATGTGTTATAAAATGTCAATTATTTTTACATACACTAAAATATACTATAAATCTCCAATATCAAACATCATTGCAATAATAATTCGTATAATACAACTTACTTCGTCTTCAGTCTGTTTAAACTTGGACGCAATCAGCAGTGTTTCATTTTTCATTCAATTCAAAGCTTCATGTATTTTGACGTTGTTACCTCCCGAACCAGCTATTAGTTTTAATAAAACCAATGTAAACTCCTTTTTTGACAACTTGACTAAAGTCATGGATAGAGACCGATTTGAGCCCAAGGACATCTATAATGCAGATGAGACTGGTATCACTACCGTTCAGAAACCGGATCGAATTATTACCAGAAAAGGGGCAAAGCAAGTTGGGGCTCTAACATCAGCCGAGCGAGGAAGTCTCGTAACTGTAACGATGGCAGTAAATGTTATTGGAAATTTCATTCCCCCAATGTTTGTGTTTCCGAGACTTCGTTACCACGATCACTTCGTAATGAACGGTCCAACTGGCAATCTTGATCTTTATATGATATAAATATCAAAAACTATGGCAATGATCAATTTCTGTCAAATGTCAATTGATCGTTGCCATAGTTTTTGATCTTTATATGATATAAATATGAAAAACTATGGTAACGATCAATTTCTGTGAACATACATAAATGATTCAACGGGCGTCTTTTCGAATATTTTTAAGTGTTTATATCTGCCTTTTTCTAACTAAATTGTTGTCAAAATTGTACTACTGAATTTGTTTTAATGTGTATTTTCAAATAATGAAACAATATACTGGGTGTTCCATTTAAGTTTCGTAATTCAATATTTGTTGCTGAGAAGTGGAAATTGGGAATGAAGGTTTAATATTACAAAAATGATCCTCCCTAAGGCTCAAACATATATCCTGAATTTGAAATAAATCAGACCTACCGTCTCTGAGATATCGGCTGTTGTAAACGTCCTGGGACACCTGTATAGTTGTTGGGGCTCGTAGTGATATATCGATATAATAAGTGTTTTATCTTATTTCATGATAGAATATATGATTTGTTTAGTTCTTTGAGACAGTCGCCCTCACAATACGTTCATTTGGATTGTTGTTTTGTTTTCATTTTAACCATAGCGTTTTAAAGTGTATTTTAAGTTAGTGACGTAATACTAAATTAATAAATGAACGATCGGCGTATTATACGTGGCCGGTTGACGTTATTGTTTAATGGTGCTGATGGCATCGTTGCAAGTGTTATTTGCTGCATGTTGCCCTTAAGGTAAAACTGTTTATGTTATCCCTTTGAGAATGACGGTTAATTTCGTCGAAACGCGTCAGGGTATATAAAGAGAATAATTTTTGTGAGAATAAAGACTTTAAACTTTCTTGCCGGAGTTTATTTCCTGCACCTTTGTGATAGTTTTGAGACGCCTGGACCTTCAACATCAACACAAATTATACAACAATCTAAAAGAAGAAAGAAGGGCACAGATATTGATGCACCTTGCTGGAGATCCAGAAATCCAACTTATAAAGTAACAACATTTTCCAATGACATTGAAAGAAAATGGAATGATGTCAAAGAGTCTCTTGCTACTGCATCGCCATTACAGTTGTTTGAGGAGTTTTTTAACAACGAGGTTTATCAGCTAATTGTAGAAGAGAGCGTAAGATATGCTACAACTCAAAAAAATACACATAATTTTTTGTTGACTATAGACGAAGTAAAAACTTTTGTCGGTTTTTTGATATTTACTGGGTATCATACACTACCCAGTGAAAGGGATTATTGGTCAGACGAAGAAGATCTAGGCATTCAAATCGTACGACATGCCATGAGTCGTAATAGATATAAAGAAATAAAAAGTTTTTTTCACGTGCAGGATAACTCAAAAGCAGAAGAGAATAGGAATGACAAATCTTTCAAAATCTGGCAGCGGGTTTCAGATTCTATTTGACAATAGCGCAGCTGGCATGAGTTTCAAGTCCGAGACACATACGGTATCGATCGTTCAACCTTAACGCCCCAACGCCATATGACGACCGGGGTCGACAAAAAAAAAGCCACCGTAAGTGTATGTCATAAATTCATAAGATTTGTTTTGGCTGTCAAATTTGAACAATTCTAGAACTGCGCAGAACAGCTTGCTACTTACAAATAATCCTAGACTGATTCATAATCGATCCAAAAATAATCTTAACGAAAACACTCAAACATAAGATGTTGTGTCCAACAGATAGATAGCAGCAAACGAAATTAGAAATTAGCGCCCTACCCCTGTACCAAATTTACCACAACAAAACAGTCTACTACACATTTGCGGGTTGTACATGTAAAAAATTAAAACTTACTGCGGCCAGCTGCAATAAGTAATTTAACACTACATATTGCTATGATACTGAGGTCCATATATAAGAATTAAGATAAATTTAGAGATAAGAAAAGTTCTATCATGATTTAGGATTTTGAGCACATGATTTCTAGTTTTTAAGATATAAATGTAATTTAAATGCACATAGGATACAATATGGGAACACAGGAGGATGGTACGGTCGTACATATAATTTCTCCGGATCTGGCACGTTGGCGGGCGAACAAGTTCCGGGAACTCTTCGGAGATGTCACCAGCGACGAAGAGGAAATTCCTGAATGTCCTAGGACTCCCGGAAAAGACATCTTTCCAAAGTCTCCGGAATCAACAATCCGGGAGGTTACAAAGTTGCTGGTGTCTATCCCTCTGGAGGTAGTCACCGAATGTACCCGGGAACTTATGTTGTTACGTTCCAGTCCGGAAATAGTGGTCCCAATCACCCACGAAGAAAACAACGACCACATGGAGGACATAACCTCAACGACCGGGCGAGAATTTCCAATTCCTGTCCATTTGACGGATACTCCTGGACTCAGGCACACACCAGCAGGGCAGTGTGTACAAAATCAGGGACTCCGGGGTGATGTAAGCGGCAAACAAGCTGTCTTTGGTGTCCGACCACCGCGGAGGCTCCGGATTCGTCGCCGGAGGGTGTTCCTGCCAGATGGCCCTCTTTATCGTGTCCGTGAGAACGTCCTGTAAAATATTTACATTTTTTTATTTCAATTTATTAAGTTTTAAGAAATCATTTTTTTTTGTTATTTGGGAATTTTGCGGTGCGGGGTAATATAGGTTAAATTTGGTGTAGTAATTAGGTATAGTTTGTAAGTGTAAATAGTTTGAATGATTTTGTAGGTCATAAGTTCGTTTTTTAAAGAAAAGTATAATTTTCTTTGGTTAGATTTAGGGAATCGTCTGTTATGTTTTTATTACAATTTATTTGTATAAAATCCGCGAAGATTTTCATTGTAGGATAGATCCGAACGAGACTCCAAAAGGACAGGTAAAGCATTTGAAATTAATAATATTTGATTATGTGATATGATAGTGGTGCGAAACCCTATAATAGTAGTTTACGCTACAAGCGCGTGAAGTGGTTCATTTTGAAACGAGTATGCGAAAGACAAGGTTAGTAGAGTGTGTTCGAGTCACAAGATGGCCACAGTGATTTATATTGATGACCCTCACGCACAATGCAAAGAAGAAATTTCGAAACTGAATGCGGTTATTAAGGAATTAAAAACTTCTATAGACGAATTAAAAAAAAAAGTTGAAGGAGGAAGGCTCCAAGTACAAGAACGCAGAACCACCCGCCCAACCCAACCTAACCCGACATATGGAATTTAATGAATATTAAGTATGGAATTTAATAAATACGTATTCTGGAATTTAATAGAATTAATTTATTTTTTGTTCAATTAATATTATTTGGCTAGTTGTTTTATTGCTTTTATTATTAAAAATCATAATCCTCGCCTAGCGGCTCGTGCTGAAAGCATACGAGTTTTTTAAATGACACTTCACGCACGTGTTGCGTACACTACTTTATCTACGACCGTAAATATGAAGAAAATTACCGAAATTCGTTAAATATGTTAAATGTCACTTGCAATGTCATGTCTGTCCCTAAATGTTTCATAGCAACGGTGTCAACAAGTACGGACATTTTGCCGTGGTTGCCGTGGACACTGCGTCAAAAAATTTACTTTACGCACTTGTGTTATAATGAATTACTTTACGCACTGTTTGGAGTGCGTAAAAGCCTACTTTATGTATCGGTCGTAGATAAAATATTGTTTATAATATGATAGAGGCGAGAAGCCCTATATTTGTTAATCAATTTAGAAAATGATAGTGGTGATAAACTCTATCATTCACTTATTATATGGTAGAGGCGAGAAGCCCTATATTTGTTAATCAATTTAAAAAAAATGATAGTGGTGATAAACTCTATCATTCGCTTATTATATGGTAGAGGCGAGAAGCCCTACATTTGTTAATCAATTTAGAAAATGATAATGGTGATAAACTCTATCATTCACTTATTATATGGTAGAGGCGAGAAGCCCTATAATATGTTAGTCATTTATAATATAATAGAGGTGAGGAAACCTATACGTTTGTTATTTAGTTTTATTAATTCATGTGAGGTTATGTGGTGGAAACCCATGACGTTTTCTAATACAGATAAAATTTACAGTATATAAGTTAGAGAAAATATTAATTTGTGTACTTACCGAAAGCACTAAGAACACTCACAGTGTATAAAATCACTAATAAACACACTTAATTAGTTATAAGGGTAATGAATAATCAAGTTATGTTGTTAAACACATGGCAAAGATGGTATGGTTGATGTTTTATATACCGACATTATATTCATGTAGATAGAGTGTCATCTTGCGGTAATTTGGTCAGTTTGTGTTACAATTGGTAATAAGTAAAATATAGAAAACTGCTAAATATTGTTTTAATTACAGAAACCATAATTATTCTTTTATGTATGTGAATTAGAAGGAAATATCATCGCAATATTTACATTTTAATATGATTTTGGTGTAACTAATCATGTCTCCAACATTTATAGGCAAATACGATGATCAGGAACGAGAATTTAATGTCTGTAGCAAAGGAGATGAAGAAGGCTGTCTTTTCTTGCACTCCAACCAAGTGTGCGAATCGATGGAAAGTGTTAGAAAGAGGCTACAAAAAGGTCATTGACAATAACAATAAGACCGGAAGGGGAAGGACATTTTTCGAATATAAGGAGTTAGACGAAATATATGGGAAAAAGGTTAACATTAGACCCATTATTTTATTGTCAACTGACTCCGAAAAAAGAGATGAACTACTTCACACACCTCCTATTATTGAGGCCGAAGTACCCGTTTTAAACATTATAAGTGAAGTAGCTAGTTAAAACAAAATGTTAAGAAACGCCAGAGAACATCAACATACACAAGAAGAAACGATATTTTAACAGAAATGAAAAGTGATTTAAAGGAATATTATAGTGAGAAAATTAAAATAGAGGAAAGGAAATTGTAAATAAATTTAAAAAATCAGGCGGAACGAAAGAAACGGACTGCGGTTATGAAGGAATATGTCGAGGAAATGAAAATTCACAATAGGAAAAACTGCAACAGCAATTACCAGTATTGTTTTGAATTATTATAAGTTTTGTAATAATTTTTTTTTCTTTTTATACTCAATACATTTATTTTTTACATATTATTTATCATAATGGATATTTATTTTTATTATGTTTACTGAAGACTTAATAAATGATCAAAAACAAACACACCTGAAAAGCTAGTAATCCGTATCAAAATACTATTACAATAAACATAAAATACGAACGTTATCAAATATTTCCACTTCCAAGTCCACATAATAATAACGAAAATTGGCCAGAAGTAGAACCCAGTATGCTGTATTGAAGGATAAAAATATTTATATTGAATGTAAAGCACGAAATTATTTATGTAAAAATGTTGCCACGGTAAGCAAAGATCAACGACAAACTTGTGAAGCCACAACGTTTGAGGCAAACATACAAGCTATATGGAAAATAACAACAATAATTCAAGCAAAAACAAATTTGGCAACTAATAACAACTAATCAATGGCTCTGTATTCTGTCTGCACCAACAACGTGCAACATTATATGTCAAAACGAAACAGACGAAGAAGTAATGTTAAAAAAGATTGGAATTTTAACAATTTGGGGCCAATGCAAGACTTACACAACAACAACAGTGTTAGAACCTACGATTTCGATGGGAAATATAACAATCGAAATAAAAGTACCAAGAATTAACATCTCTGAAGATGATTTCTGTATACGTCAAGGACAGGAGAAAGAAACAATGAAAGAAATACAGCTTCAGCCGATGAAAATAACCAACATCGATCTAAGCGAATTAAAACACTTAACATACAGACTAAATCAATTTGATGAACAACTTCAACAATAACTGAATAAACCTTTCTTCATACAACATGAATCATCGATCTTACATTACCTGAAGACCATCGGAATTAGTCTGTTATCTGTTTTGGGACTGTACATCCTATATAAGCTACAAGTATTTACAATTCTATGGAACAGTGTAAGAATTTGCTGTCGATATAAAAACTCATGAAGGGAAGGTCAAGGAAAACAAACTTTCTACTATAATTGCTGTTTGGAAAGAAACTAAACGAATCCAACGGGACGATATGATACTGTACTTTATATACCAAGAGCCGAAGAAGGAAAGGAGTTAATGTGTCCTCTGCTTCTTCAAGGAAACGAACTACAAGAGTACCCACTATCTTACACGAAGTGATCTACCACGGGGAAACTCGATCAGCTCTAGGGAAAGAATCTCCTTTGTTAATAAATATTAATGAACTTAAGCCCGTTCGTTCCTCTTTTACCCCGGGAGGAGTGACGAGCCACGAAAACTTGTTTATTGTAAGTATTGCATATTAATTAATCAATAAATATGAGTTAGCAACACTTTATTTAATACACAATGTCAAAAACCTATATAAGCAGAATTGTAACAAATTCACTAGTAGTAGTATTTATTTACTAGAGTCTTGTTTCTGGAATCTCACGAGAACCTTCACGACAAGATATTGATAAATTTTAAACCACCCAATATAAATTGAAGACTTAATCTTACAAAGGAACAAACTTGAAGACAGTACTTTTGGTGAAAGCCTATGGATAGAAGTTTATGATAACTCAGAAGACAGTACTTCTGGTTAAACCAAGAAAATGAAGAAATCATAGAGTTAATCTTGGAAAATCAAAACAAGTTTCCTTCTGAATTAGAAATAAATCCACAGTGAGATCTGGACCCATCTCCAATCGGGTACCCTGATGGCAGCGGTTCGTTGGAACACGACAATATACTACTTATCTTCTATTGCATTTTGCATTATGAACAGATCGCTGCATAACTGTTATAACATAATAATTTGTCAATAACACGAGGTAAGCCTCAATACGCATATATGCAACTATTATAAATTTAAAGATTTCTATTTGTGCTATGCTATTTGAAATTATGCTTAATTTTTTTGTGAATCCTATGATGTGTTCGGATACTACTCTATAACAGTATTATGATATTTTGGAGCGTTGTACCTATCACTATTATAGTGTAACAAAATTAAACATAATTTTATGTACTATAACATAAATTCTTAAAACTTTAAACAGTTACGGTATAAAAGCAAATATAAAAAAAAATTATAGATGACAGTGATGCCAGCATACGTTGGAACACCGTCATTAAAGTAATGAAAACTATTACTTATAAGGGTTTATATTCCATGTTGAGGGTTTTCGCTTTTTATTATTAATATTAATATACGCTCAAGAAAGAAAAAAAATTAATATTATTATTTAACTTCGATGTTCTCTTAACTTTGTTTTTTCACGCAATTGTCATATAATTCTAAGTAACATGTTATGGACTGTAACAGAATTTTTTTCTGTTCCATTTGAAATGGTTATCTCTTTCATTATTCGTGTTCTTGCCCTGCAGTGTTGAGTTTGCGAATAAGCCTGCTGCGAACCTACAAGGGAGTAAAACCCTCCTCGCTAATGGAATCTTTATTTTCATTTTTCATTTCTACTCTCAGACACGCTTTTCTTACTTTTTTCTTATAACTGGTCTGTTTTTTTTTTTAATTTCTCTTCGCCTTTTCTATACCCTTGTCGTTCACACGGATCCTCGGTGGTGAGTTCCTACTATGGCTGTGGACCACTCCACGGCGGTGGTGACGGCAAGGTTCTTTTGATTTTCCTTCTTTATGTCTTCTCATGAACCTAATGGAGTTTCGGCTCCACTGGTTCATGACGATGAGCTGGGATGAATTTTCCCACTCATCATCATTGATGTTTGAATTGCCAAGACGGCAGTCGTGGCCTCTATCCACATTGATGGCTTCGGGTTTTTTGTAACTGTCATAATTTCACCCTTTTGTTTTAGTCGCCCTACCGGTACGCCGGGGAGTTGTCAATGATGAGAGTCACGGCCAAACTAAGGTTGTGGGGGAGCCCTTCACACCTTTGCTATTTTCTGACAGTCGGCAAGCTGTCGGAGTGTTACGGGGATGGGAAGGGAGCCTGGTAGTGCCCGGTGTCCCGCAGATCAGCTGTGGGGGGGAATGTCATTTTTGACATTCTTTCCCATGCTGTGAGCCGGCCCGTGGTTACGCCAGCACAATTAGTGGGTAGGGATTTTTGTGGTTTTTACTAGGGTTTGTTATGATGGGTGTCAATCATACTACGTTTATTATTCGACTGTCTTTATTATCTCTGTATGGGGCATAGGTCACATTAAGGTGGACTTTAGCATACAGGTACGATACGATAATATGTATAAATATATATATAACATCTTCCCTTTTTAGTTATACAATAAAAACAAAACAACTTTTAAAGGAAACTATAAACAATGCAATAAGCTAATTCTAAGCTAAAACAAATTTTA
>JAFFZR010002204.1:0-10186 GCA_018397195.1 Lethrus apterus
CTTCCCATTAAAAAAAAATCAAGTTGGCTGTGCTGCTCCCGAACTTGTCAGTTAAAAAAATAACAAAACTGTGGAAATAATAGAAGGCTTTGTAAACAGCATGCATATTAAATTTTATCGATTTAGCTTGAATAGTTTTGGAATAACAAGGCCGGTTCCATACATTTGGTACGCACTGTATACATACACATGATCTTAAAACTTGAACAATCTTAAGAGGTAAAGGCTAACCTATACTTAACATTACTAGAAATGTCTTTGAGCATTTGATGTACTTTAAAATTCCGATGTTGGGAACCACAATATACAGAAATAATGACATCAATCAATGAACAAAATTATTCCATGTGTTGTATTGCCCAGGCAGTAGTTTTTACATCCTTCAGTGTGTAATCTGCATTTCTGACTTAGATGAACATAGAACCGACATTTTTGAGGATTCCGATTTTGTTCATTATCAAGGTTTCATTGTTAAATTTATTTTGAACGCACACTGGATATTTTATAAGAGCAGATCGTGCAGAAACTTTCGAATATACAAATATAGGGAGCTATAAATTACTAGAAAAAGAATATGGAAAGAAATATCAAAAAAAGGTTACGAAAGAATTGAAAAAAAAAGAAGACGCATGCTGTTGTCAAACAATCTGGAGATGATGTGGAACAATTTCGAGGAAACAATAATCAAGGCAGCAAACATATTTTGTGGAATGACAAAAAGATCTAACAAAAGAAAACTCCATTGTGGAATAGTGAAAACAGGGAGCAAATAAAACTAAAAAAGAAGAAATGTCAAAAATGCCATTTTACAAGAACAATAAGGATTATAATGATTACCAAAGACAAAAAATGTGAAAGAAGCAAAGAATTCGGAGAAGATCTGGAAAAATTATTTATTTATTTAAGTGTATCAAGTAAAGCTTACGAAATGACGTAGGAAAGCATATAGGAAAGAAGGCTTAGGAAATTAATAAAACCAACGCAGAACGACTTAAATACTGGATATAAAAATGTTAGAAATGTTCAGGAATGGATCTTTGCAGTCCGGCAAATTAAGCAAAAAAATAATTAAAAAGTACCCTAGATATACAAAAAGCCTTTGAGTCAATAAATATAATGAGAAGTTTTAAAGAAGAAAGAGATCCCAATAGCTTTAATTGAAGCAGTTCATAGTATCTATAGACGAACTAGTAATGTAATAAGAATACAATACTATAATACAAGGGAATTTGTAATGAATGAGGGAGTCAGGCAAGGGAGCATACTTCTCTATAATAGTTATGAATGAAATAACAAAGGCGTGAAATCCAGAACGAAGGAGGATACGGAAAACTGGAACCGATCATAACAAAAGTAACATAAGTGATCTTATTTTATGTGGTCCTACTGAGAAAAATAAGTAGGAAAATTTAAGGGTGTGCAAGAATGAATTGGGAAAGTTTGATAAGAAGATTAACCCAAAGAAGACAGAAATTATTGTAATTGTTAGAGAAGAGTTGAAAATACAGTTGGCTATAGAAAAAGCCAAATATGCCGCAAATACGGGACATAAAATACCCAAGATCGATAGTGGAAAAAGAAGAAAATTTGGAGAAATAAATAATAAAATAAGCTAACAAGGTCTACTTTGTCTTATTAAAGCCATTCATAAACAATCCTGATTTATGGAAAGGAGTTGCGGGACTCAAGAGAAAAACACAAAAACTGTTGAGTGCATGCGAAATGAAGTTTTTGAGGAGAATATTAGAGATTTCAAAATTGGATAAAATAAAGCAGTTAGAAAAAAACTGGAAGTAGAAGCACTAGAAGACACAATAGAAAGAAGACAATTAGGTTAGTGGAGTCACGTGGTTAAAATGCCGGAAACAAGTATAGTAAAGAACTCAACCCAATGCTCTACACCGAAAGGTAAGAGAGGACCGAATAAGTAAGTTGTTTGGTAATTTCCGTTTCGCTTTAGATTTGAATTAGAGCAGTAAACAAGGTTTATACGAGTTTTATGAAGAACAAATTTTAACAGAAAATTAATAGTATACAGAGTGGACCACCGAAAACGAAACAGGCGCGTTTTCAGGTACTTGGACGCTTTTTAAAAAAAAAACGCTCAGACAAATGTTTTAGCTATTTGTAGTCACCTAGTTGCAATCCTAAGGACCCTTAGGGGTTGGGGGGGAGTTCACCATAAAATTTTTAAATGGAAAGTGGTATTTTCAAACGTATCATTTGAAAGAGCAATCGATGGGCTTTACAGATGTATTTGATTTTTTGAATTCTGAGCATTACTTCCCGAGTTAGTGAGCTTTGAATATTCAAACTTTCTTCATTTGTTATGTCACCTTGGAGATTAAAAAAATATTGAAACAGGTGAAGTTTCTTTGCAAGGACACATGTTTTGTCCCAAAATTTTGAAATAGCAAGTGGCATCTACTCGATTTGGAGCATTTAGCTTTTTGTTAGTTACAGACCCGGTAAAAAAATGAAAAAGTTTGAATATTCAGAGCTCAATAACTAGGGAAGTAATGATAAGAATTCAAAAATTCAAACACATCTGTAAAGCCCATCGATTACTCCTTCAAATGATAGATTTGAAAATACCACTTTTCGTTTAAAAATTTTATGGTGAACTTCCCCCCCCCCTTTTAGGGTTGCAACTAGGTGACTACAAACAGCTAAAACATTTGTCCCCCTTCGAAAGAAAATGTCCTGACCTGTCTGAGCGTTTGTTTTAAAAAAGCGTCTAAATACCTGAAAACGCGTCTGTTTCGTTTTCGGTGGGCCACTCTGTATATTGGATACCTTCGAAAACTCAGAACCAAAAAATTAGATAGATAAGTCATGTAAAAAAATATTAGGCAGAAAATAGGCAAGGAAAGGTGAAGAAGAACCGATCAAAAGGAACTTAAACAACAAGACATTTAGTGCAGGATGATAAATGATAATAAGCAATTTATTGAAGAATAAATCAAATAATAACTAAGTTTATGTGTTCTCATTTTATTTAATACAATATATTTTTCAATTAACAATAAAATCTGAGTATAGAATTAAATGTGTATTCTGAACTTGTGTCATTAAATTTTTATATGAAACAACCATTCACTTTAAGTTTCCTAAACACCCTTCGTTTTACTAAATACCTATTTTGCACCTCTTTCTTAATACATAGCGCCATCTGCGTCGATTCATTTCACCGTCTCCTTCTTTCCAATAATGCGCAATTTGTCACATAATATCTAGCGTTTCGTCTCTTTTCTTTTCACCTTTCGTTGTACACTCGTCTTTCTCGTACACAATAAGCCGTTTTCCAAAGTGTTTTCGTCTTCTTTCAGCATATAAATGCACAAATGATCCATCTTTATCGTTCGCAGTTTAATCCTTCTTGAAATACTCTATACTAATCCCGCTTAAAAGCTCCTTTGTTTTGTTTTAACCCTTTTGTCGCGAAGGATAACCTTTAGAAGAAGCTATAGAATATACATAATCTATACCGCTTCGTGGCAACGACGCGTCAGAAGTTTTCGTTTCAATCGATGGTTTGTTTTATAAACGGAAGAACGAGTACGTGATGGAAGAACATTTACATCGTACGAAATCAAGGGAATGTCGTCGATGCTTTGAACTATACTATAGCACTTAAATGTCAGCACTTATCGTCTATTGAAATCTTCGAAATACTTTAACATTTCGAGATTTTACGCAATTTGCACGGTAGCATACGTTCCGTATATCCGCCAACGTCACGTGCCATAAATATTAACAATTAACATTAACAGAAAGAAATAATTTGAGAAATAATCACGTGAAATAAAAGAAATGCTAAGTAATCGCAACTTTGGTTAAAACATTTTAAAGACTTAACTTGCTTTTATTCACAGAAAAACAGACAATAAACAAAAAAACTCTCTGGTTTGAGGTGAAAACTTTTCAACTAATTTTAAAAACTTATCCTTATATCCTGGGTTTTCTCCGTAATCGAAAATTACAAATATTTTTGTTTCCAATGAGAGCAATCGTCTCAATCGCGCCCTCTGCCTGATCCACCTTATGTCAAAAGACTAGTTTCGAAAATAGGAATAAATATGTTTTTCCTAAATATATTTTGAACAAAAAGAAAGTGGTGTAAATACGACAAAATTATCTAGGAACATGATACGGACGTGGAGAAGGTGCAGACGGCGTTTTTAACCAATTTTCTGGTCTTAGTAAAAACCGTAAACCATATACCTCGCTGAGCAATATAATCTTACTGATACTATGAAAGAAACGATGAGAAACTTTCCTCTGGTAATTCTAATTTTTTAATATAAACATTGTGAAACAATAAGTAAGAAAATATTTCCTAACCAGAAGGTTAGACCTGATAAGGTTGGCTGCGAAAAAAAGGGAAAAGGTTAGGTTGCAATGGAAAAAAGGTTAATTTATAAATGTAAGGAAATAAATGAAAAGAAAAAGCATTGTAAATACAGTGGGATCGAAAAAAAGATTAGTCAAAGTAAGCCATGAACAAAACTCGGCATGTCTTTACTTAAACCACTATTTATCTCTTAATGTCAAATTGACGTTTGTCAAAAATGTTGTCCAAACAAATCAAAGCTTTTCTTTTAGAATTCTATTTTTAAAACGGAAATAAAACAGAAAACGGTAAATGGCAATATTCTTACGTGTTGCCTGTTATGAAGAATTATAAAATTTTTGACAAACGTCAATTTGACATTAAGAAATAAATAGTGGTTTAAGTAAAGACATGCCGATTTTTGTTTATGGCTTACTTTGACTAATTTTTTGTTCGATCTCACTGTATAAGACAAAAAAAGGAAGCTGAAAATATGTATATTACAAGTTGTATGGATATCCAAGTTTTTTGGAGATTTTAAAATAGACCAGAAAATTTAGTAAATTTTTAGAAAAATTTTACTTGCAATATTTACACCATTAAATGAATCCTCTAGTTTCAAAACCCCCTAAATCCACTTTTGTGACTTTTTCAGAAATTAAGAAAAACTGTGTAACTAACTTGGAGTAGTAACACGTTAATGATTTTTTTTTCCCCAAATTGTTACAGTATTAGATTCTAAAATGACACCGCGGACAAACAATATACTTACAAGAAAAAAATGTTGAAAATAAAAATGGATTTAGTGGGGTTTGAAGCCAAATATTGAATTTAATGGAATTTGAAAGTAAATATTGTGGATTGCGTGTGTTTTGATTTCGAACAAAGTAGGTTTGAAAAAAGGAAAAGCGTAACAATGAAAAAAAAACAAAAGAAAATTTTTTATTATTTGAAAAACAAATTAGACTAATAGATCCAGATTTATATTACCCAAAGTTGGAGTTATAGCTTTGTTCTGATTGGTTGATGTGGATTTAGTGGCGTTTGAAAATTATTTCCAACAGATTTGGTGGAGTTTGAAAGTAAGGCAAATGTTAACAGCGAATTCTAAATGGAATATGGTGGGTTTGACATTATTAGAGTTTACAAATCAGTAGAGATTTTTATAAAGATCCTGTTGTGCTATCTAACTCATATAACATTAAAAATGGATTTAGGGGGTTTTGAAACTAGAGGACTAAAATGTGCAAGATCGTATTGGAAACATTATTAATGACTCTAAAAAAGACTAGCAGCTGAGTGAAAGAAGGTGCAGGGCTTTGATATAAGGAAGGGTGGGAAGCAAAAATTTATAAAAGCAATAAACCACAAACCAAAAGGTAACCTATAAAATAAGTCCATACAATATCTGGCATATGCCGACGATGTAGTGAAACTTGTAAGAACAAAAGACGTACTCAAAGCAGCCTTTAAAGAACTACAAACGAAAGTGAAAATTTTGGCCTAAAATTAACGTGGAGAAAACAAAATACATGTTACAAGAGGGGATCACGTATTGCAGATTTGGGAGGAAAATTTCGAAGCAGAATTTCAAATACGTGGGAAGCATGTTATAAAGCACAGAAGCCAGGATATGTGCGGGAAATAAATGTTAGTTTGCACTCCAGTACATATTTAGGTCACGTAATCTGTTGAGCATAGCAAAACTAAAAATATATGTCAATCATAATACAACCAACAGCTACATCACAGACCTGGGTACTAAGAGTAACAGCCTAGAATCGAGTAAGAAAACCTTCAAGAGGAAAATATTAAGTAGTATGTTAATATATAATAAGTTTTCTTTTTTTTTTGGGTTTTTTCGGCGATGTTGGTTTTAAATTAAAGGCAAAGTTTTGGTCTGCCTACATTTTCTTTATTTATTATATCTTATATAAACGTTTCGCTGAAAATTTTTCAGCATCTTCAGTATATTATTTTTTCCTACAAATTACATAAAACAATGAGAACAACTTAAAAAAATTTTTTTGATGAGGTGACATGATATTTTTTGTGTAGTTTTGTTTTCTAAATTTTGTTACGAAAAATGTTGTATGTATGTGTGACTATGATGAGGGTGTGATGAAAAAAATTTTTTAAGTTGTTCTCATTGTTTTATGTAATTTGTAGGAAAAAATAATATACTGAAGATGCTGAAAATATTTTCAGGGAAACGTTTATATAAGATATAATAAATAAAGAAAATGTAGGCAGACCAAAACTTTGCCTTTAATTTAAAACCAACATCGCCGAAAAAACCCAAAAAAAAGAAAACTTATCACAAACAAACCGGCGAAAACAAAGAAAAAAAACCAATTAATATATAATGTGTTCAAATTTATATTTATTCTGGTACGTACGTGGATTATCATTTAAGTTGCACTGGAAAGTAGACGATGTTTGAACTATAAATGATAGAAGGGAGTGGATAATAAGAACTAATCGGAAGATAACGGAACTGTATGATAAACCCGACATTAGTTACAGTTACAACAACCACTAGCTAACTTTTAACATGGGATATTTACAGAGAATGAAGGAGAAAAGGGCATCTAGGAAAGCAAATAACGGAAGGCAACCCAGGAGAAGATTGAGAAAAACATGCAAGAAAATCGCGTTTGTTGTGGAACGGGCCAAGGCTCTTTAAAAAGCTGTTGTGCAAAAAAAGAAGAATTTGGAAACCTTCCAAAATGAAATAAAAAACATGTCCATAGCGATATTAAGTAATTTTCACAATTTTATTAAATAGTCACCTGCAAATACAGTGTAATCAAAAAAAAAATTAGTCAAAGTAAGCCATGAACAAAAATCAGTCTTTACTTAGACCACTATTTATTTCTTAATGTCAAATTGACGTTTGTCAAAAATGTTTTCCAAACAAAACAATTGCAAATGCTCCTGAAATTCTTCATAACAGGCAAGGTAAAAATATTGCCATTCACTGTTTCCCGTTTCATTTCCATTTCTGAAATAGGATTCTAAAAGAAAAGCTTTGATTTGTTTGGACAACATTTTTGACAATCGCCAATTTGACATTAAGAAATAAATAGTGGTTTAAGTAAAGAGTGATTTTTCTTCATGGCTTGCTTTGGCTAATTTTTTTTCGATCTCACTGTATAATTACTCAATTTCATATAATATTTACTACATATTTTTTAATATAATTATTTATTCACTTTTTTATTCAAATATGATTTTTAAATCTTGTACATATCCTCAAATATATACACATTTTCCAGACAATCGCTACACGCCACCGATTTACTACTTAAACCCCAAAAAGTCATAAAAACGAAAACATCGCCCTATTCAGCAGTCTGTAATTTCACGCTTTCCGTTCAAGTGCGAAACTTTAATAACGACAGCATCTCTTTTCAATCTATTCGGTTCGAATGCAACAGACGGAGATTAAAGTATCGACGTGTTGGAAAAACGCCGTTCGCGTTTTTCCACGTATGAAACTCTCTATGACATTTAACTTTGACGCGTCTTTGGGGAACTATTTACTCGGCCAATCTTATCCCTTATAACCGACGAAACAAAAAACGAATTTAAGGGTAAATATATTGAAAATTGACGTACTTTATGAGGAGTCGAGGACTCGTATTTTACGAGGAATATAAAAATCTTATAGTCGACGTATACAGGAACAATTTTTATATTGGTTCATATAGTGTATTCAAGTTTATATTTATCCACGTATGTGGATTATCATTTAAGTTGCACTGGAATGTGGACGATGGTTGAATTATAAATTTCGTGATCGTAAATATTCAACTTTGATGTTAATGATTTCACAAAAAAAAATTTGAAATAAAAATATTTTTACTTTGTTGAATCATATAGATTAATTGTAACTTTTCGTCATGAAATTGATCACAGTTCACATAATCAAAGTTGTTTTAAGTGAAGGCCATTTGTACCATCTTTTGTTTAAGAAAACTTCACTTAAATTGGTTTAAAAAAATTTGGAAAGGGTTGTTAGAATTTATTATTATAATCGGTAGTTCAAAGAAAAAAAACGACATAAAATCTCACTAGAAATTTGTAATATGTTTATTTTTGTCAAAATAGTTTTTTCAATTAATTACAGCCAAGAATCTATATAATTTTTCAATTGAAGGTAAGCAGAACTTACTGATGAAAAAATGTTTAAAAGTGAAGACTTCAAATCAATTTTATTAATAGAACCATAAGTCATCTCGATCACGAATCTCTGATCTTTTTGAATACGAAGGCCAAGCAAGTATTTTTAAAATATAAACTGAATTTAAAAAATGTTTCCCAACAATAACTTATTTATGTAAAATTCTTGTCAGTTTCATGAGAAATTGTTGAAAAACTTGATTAGAAACTTAGTTAGATCTGTTGGTTGGTTAGATCTGATTTGACGAAAAATTGCAAGAACAGAACTCAGTTAATATCGAATTCCGAACTGGATGGAACTTACAACCTAGTAACTAAAAATAAAAGAATGCGTCTGTTTCTTTCCAGAGAAAAACCACCATATGTTGTCTTTATTTATTGAAGTATTTCATTTAAAATAATTCCTTGAATATTTCAAACCGAATAAGTAAACACTATACAACAAAATAAGGTGAAGAAATAAGAATGAAAAAATAGTCAAGTGGATTGAAATAAGAAGAAAACAATGGAACGAAGAATAACCGACCAGCAAAGAAAGCGAAAGAAAGGTAACTACAGGTGTCGAGGACAAAAGATGGCAGGAATCTAAAAAACAAAAGGCAGGTTTGTACAACGTATCAATACAAAAAAAGACGCAGATAGTTATAATCTCAAGTAAGTATGAATGATATACATACAGTCTGTCCCAGGATTGATGTAACAAAAGGTACGACTAAAAATTTTTGAATTATACTTTAAGATTGTGGGTCCTGCTTGGTTTGAAGAGAACTTTAAGAATATTTTCAGTTTTTGAAAAACAAGCCGGCCTTGACGGTGAAGCGAAAACTATTTCCTTTTCAGGTAAAGTACCCTTTTTATTCATGGTACGGAAAAATTTTACTAAGAAAATTTGTTCATAATGGCAAATTATGGCTCTGTATAATATATATATATATATATATATATATATAATTTCAAGAAGATCTACCTACTTTGATTAAATCGTCATTTTTTAGATTAAAAAAAAATAAATTGTATTAATAAATTATTTGTAGAACATTGAACGAAGCAAATAGTATTTACAACAAATTTACGAAACGTAATAATAACATTGATCTACAATACATTATTTAAAATTCATTATAAATACCATTTATTTTGTTTAATCTAAAAAATGATTAATCAAAGTAGGTAGATCCTGAAATTATGTATACAGTCATGACTTTTGATTCTGAACAACTTTTCTTAATAAAATTTTGCCGTATCATGAACAAAAGGGGTACTTTACCTGAAAAGAAAATAGTTTTTGCTTCACTGTCAAGGTGTTTCAAAAACTGAAAATATTCTAAAAATTCTCTTCAAACCAAGCAAGACTTAATACCACAATTTTAAAATAAAATTTAAAATTTTTTTATTCAAACCTTTGTAGCATCAATCCTGGAACACACTGTATACAGCCTGTTCACGCGAAAATTCTACAATAGCTAACTTTTTTATTGAAAGAGATACAAGCTTGGTTAAATGGACAAAGTTTAAGTACCTTGCAATGCGCATTTTGCACAATAAATTATAAAACAAAAGAACATCGCGTTGCTAAGATACAAGCATATGATTAATTTTTTAAATTGAACACTATGTATATTTTTATATTTTTAAGTTGCTCTGCTTGCCTGCTATAATTAATTATAA
>JAFFZR010002457.1:0-14185 GCA_018397195.1 Lethrus apterus
AGAATACTCTTCTAATAGTACAACCGTAAGATGAAAGGCCAAATTTTAATATAAAATAAGTAAATGAGTATCAAAGCAAGCAGTTCGAAAATGCGAATCGCAATTGTTTTTTTGAGTATGTCATTGTAATCAGCAGAAAAAAATTCACATTTTTGATGTATTGACCAACACTGTAGCTTCTGTAATAACGAAGTTATCCCATGTGCGGTGACCTGTATTAATGTCGTCGTAGCTCTTTTGTTTTTCATTTCTGGGTTATAGTAGTATAAGAAGATTTTGTGCAAAATTTCATTTTCTACCGACTGATACATAAATATACAGGGTATTCCATTTAAAAAAATCTAATTATCTGAGTTTGCTCTGAAATGTGATGCGCAATTGTTTTTTTTTGTGTGGACCGTTGTAATCAGCGGAAAAATCACTGCATCTTTGCTAATTTAACCGACTCTGTAGCTCCAAAAATAACGAAAATAGTAATAGTGCGCAGATAACTTTGAACACCGTGTATATAATCTTGTCCTCATATACTGTTAAGTGTTGAAGTATAATAATAATTAATTTTAAATTATATATTTTACATTGCCTATTATTAGTATAACTATTATTTTAGGACTATAAAGTAACTAAATGATGCCCACGTGGATTAAAATTAATTAATAAAAATTTTATCGATAAACGGTATGAAAAAATAAAAACTACGGGTTTTATGCATTTCTAGTCATTCATTTTTTTTTTTTTTCATAATTTCATTTCATAGTCGGGTACATTTTATGTAACAAAGTTAATTAATAAAGGTAGGAATATTAATAAGCGTAGAGGAATGCGATAAAAATATTCAAAGGTTTCCACGAGAAGAAAATTCGGCACTGGCATTAAATATATCTCAAGTCCCAATAATTTAACATCGTAAGATACACATCGATAAGCCATGCAAATAGCCAGACAAAAGCAAGGAAATTAAAAAAAAAGTAACAAAAATACCATTTTCCTTATCCCTTTCGAACGTTCTTTCCAATATGATGCGTCGTTCCTGCAAAGCTCTGCTGGGAATTAAGCCCGCTCGCATGTTTCTATCACCTTCTTTTCTCGCCTGCCACCTTAAATGTACGTAATCATAACGCGACCAAACATTGTCATTGGTAATTTCTCACCAATAAGCGTCATCTTGCGATACGATGTGCAATACCTCGCCCTTTCGAAAATCCAATCCAGCTTCTTTACAGGGAATGTAAGGATCGGAACTCGCGTTATAATCGAAATGCGCTCTAACTCTGACTTTGCTCTCCCTTATTGTATTTTTTCCATTTGCTGGTACCAGTTTAAAAGTTATTGTTCCCTCGGAATTTTGCTAGAAAAAAAAAATACTTAAAAATTATATTATAGGTCCACATTCACTGAAATCAGTTTAATGTGTTGATTTTATTAAATTTGGTATATTTTTAATATTATCTATTTTTTTTTTTGGAAGTTAAAAAATTTATTTAAACATTTAGTGACTTTCGTGAATATTTTATTATTTAAAAAGCATTTTAAGTATAATAAGTGTGTTATATTGTAATAAATCTGTTGGAAATGTTATTTAACAACTATATTTGCAATTAAGTCACACAAAAAAATTGACAATTTTTTTGCAAAATGTCACAATAACAATAATAATAAATGAACCAATGATCAGATTTTAACATTTTTATATTTTTAAGTAAATATTCAAAACTGTTTCAAAACACCTACAATAAATTTATAAACATGTCCATTTTTTTAGAAGAAATATATATTTTAATATACGTCAATATTTTATTTAATTTAATTTTTTTAATTCAAATAATAATCGACGTAATTTAATGCGAGCACGTTGAATGCGTTTAGTTAATAAATGTTTAATGTTCAAAGCTAAACAAAATTTTTTGTAAAATTTAATTAGTTAGTAAATTAGATGAACTAAACAACATTCCTCAATATTGTACATACATAATTTAAATGACCGAAGCTTAAACGAAACGTATCATCCGTAACTGTTTGATTATTTCCCTAAAATAAAAACAGGGCATTATTATGGTATTGTGGAATCACAAAGAGGAAATTTTTTATAACATGAAAAATTTTCCCGATTTATGATTCCGCAACTAAATAATAATGATTAAAAAATATATTAACGAGAAATATTACTTACAAGTATACTAAGAACGTCAGTTGGTGTTTTCCCTTCTACGTTAATTCCATTTACTTCCACAACTTCATCACCTACGTGAATAAGACCAGACCTATCAGCTGCACCGCCATGCATAACTCTTGCTATTACTATCTTGCCTGTCGATTCGTCTGTTTTTATTGTTGCACCCTGTGTTAAAAAAAAATGAGTGTAAAGTGTTTTAAAGAAAGTTAACAGTTTACGACGTTTATGTGAAGTGATGAAACGGTGCAGACAAATTTAGAAGAATGTAAAAGATTGATTCAGTGAAAGCTTCTAACTTTGTGAAATACTTACAACGATCGGCTCAGCACTTTGAGCGCCAGACTTTGCAAGCAGAGGAAAAATTAGATTTTTATCAATAAAATATCAATACTGCCACTAATTTTCATAGAGCACACGCTTATTTAATTGAATGTTTTATACGATTTTAAACACATAGTTCAAAGGTGACTCACCAATGGTTCGTTGCTTTTTACAAGTTGGACGATTTTTATCGTTTCTTCGTCTTCGTCAACTTCAAGTGGTATTTCTGGTAAATGAGGATAGTAATCTTTCTGTGCTACCGCATCGTGAGCACACAGCAGACCCTGAAAACGAAGCTACATTGTATCCAAGATGGACAATCAAAATATGTTAAAATAATGATTTTGTAGAAAATATGTTTTAATAAAAATTATTCAGGCATTTTGGTTACATTCGGTTTTTCTTTTTAAACAAAGGCCATAATTTGACACCCATTTTAATATTATAGAGACCTGTTAACTTTATATTCTCCAGAGAAAAAAAATCAAAGTAGATTTAAAATGACATAAAAATAATTAGAAAGCAAAATACCAAAGATTCTGCACTTCATTCCTAAAAACTAAAAATTTTTCAAAAAAAAAATGCTTTCAACAAGTTATTTTCTAGTTCTAGGCCTGTTTGCACGATAAAACTTTATGTACTTTAATAATAAATAATATTAATGTAAAATGTACGTAAAATATTACACGGAAATAATTAACTAATAAAAAAAGTACAAAAGCATTTTATCTAAAATATTTTGCATGAGAAACGTTAATAAGTTTATATAGTTTGCATGTCGGATGATAATATCGTTTAATAACAATTTTTATAGGTTTGTATAAATTAAAAAATTAAATTTTAAATTAAAATTTAAAAAATTAGTAATTTTATAAGGTATTGAAATGTATCTTTGCATATTTAATGTTAAATTTCGTCGCAAAATTAATAAATAAGAAAAGCGAAATACAACAACAGGTACAAAGACATATACATAATAAATATGGGAGGATTCCGGAGTACCTGAACGGAAGAAGGACGGATGAGGAAATAATATTGCGGCTTCAGATGCGGGAACGAAGAAAGAGTCTACAAGTATAGGTTGAGGGAAGAGTACGACAGATGCAGATTATATGGGGAAGGGAAGTCGTGGCGTTGATGGTCGCGTGAACCAGAAAGAGGACAAAGCAAAATAAAGGAAGTGGTGAAGAATCGAAACACTAGAATTGGAAACACTGAGAAAAATGAAAGAGAAAATGGAGCGAAGAGGCACGAAAGAAGATAACTGTTAATAAATATTGATGTGCTAATATGTTAATGCCAAATTTTTTTTTTCTTAATTCAAAAAACGAAAAATTTTTAAAATACAAACCATGAAACATTTTAAAATTCTGTACATACCTGAACATGGGGCTTGTGAAACAAATAAAAAAGTTCTTTGCAGTCTTCAGACGCGTGCACTCTTGCGGCCAAAACCTCGAGCACATCGTACATGACGTTCATGGATGTCGATAAGATCGGGAAGAATTTATCACTTGCTCCATTCGTAATTATTTTGTTATGTACATTTACTAAAGCGTGTAGTTCTTTCGATTGTAGTAGATCACTTAAGAAACCCAATTCTTCATCGGTCGAAGGCAATTCACTAGCTTGTTGTAAAGATGTTAAAAGTCTTGTTAAAGCTGCGTCAAATTAATGTCTGAGATTTTTGAGTATTTAAATAAATCAAAGTAAATCAGAATTTCAGTATCAAAGGCGTAAGAAGCATTAACATGAAAACACAAAATGTTTAACAGATTGTCTCTGTATATAAAGAAATGATATACATTATGAACGTAAACATGGAGTGTATTCACTACTTGACCCACATAAATAGCGATTGGCACCAGGCGATCTTTAATGTAACTGCAGCGACTTGAAATGTGTAATTTTACTTGCTTACGGACACGCCACATTATTCATTTCAATGGATTTTATATTTTATAATGCTTTTTCTTGATTTTTATTCATTGTATTCGTATATTGTTTTAAAAGTCATCCGTATACAGGACGTTCAAATTTATGTTAAAACTGAACACATTAGGAAAATGTGATGTAATAAATGATACCATATATAATTTCGTGCAAAATATAGTCTTCAAAAAACAGTAGAAAAGACCTTGTTCATGCTCTTTGGTATTAAATCAGAGATTTGTTAATTTATAAAATTCATTTTTGAAACTGTTTTTCGATTTTCTCATATAGAGCATGTGAACCATTTATCAGCTTTTATTATATTAAGGCGCATCCACACCTAACGAACGAACACGAACGAGCGTGAATGAGCACAGGTGAACGAACATTGTGCGTGAAGTGTAGACGGCACACGCGCACGAACGAATATGAACGAACAGCTTCGAATGCTTTCCGCGGATTGTCGGTACTTCAAAGAAAAAGTGCTCGTTCGTGTTCGAACGTGTTTGGACGCATTTGGCTAGTGTGGACGGTACGACTGCATTCGATTTAACGGAACACTCACGAACATTTGAATTCCGGCCGTTTAGGTTCATTCGCGTTCTTCGACGTGCGTTTGAACTTGTCAACGTTTGTTCTTGGGCGTTTGTGTTCACTTGTGCTCATTGGCGCTCGTTCGCGTTAGTTCGTTAGGTGTGGATGCGCCTTTACAAAGTCGGCTAATAGATTTACTGTAAGCGAAAAAAATAAATAAAACAAGGTCTTTTAAAAATATCATATTTTTTTGATGACTAGGTCATTTTGCAGGAATCTTCAAATACGAAAATAACCTCAAAATGGGATGAGCAGTATTTTATGCTTCATAAAAAAATATTACCTGTTAAGCCGCGTCCACACCTAACGAACGAACGCAAACGAGCGCCTATGAGCATAAGTGAACACAAACGCACAAGAACAAACGTTTACAAATCGAAACGCACGTCGAAGAAACCGAATGCACACAAATGAACATAAACGGCCGGAATTCCGTTAAATCGAATGCAGTCGCCCTATGAAAATGGGCGCCGTTTCGCGAAGTAAAATAATTATTTTGAGTACTTCATTTTTACAGTTAAAAGAGTTGGGAGAAAGGAAAAAGAAGCGAACTCGTCGATGGTGGGTGACATCAATATTCAAAAATAGATGTAAACACAGCCCATCGAACTTTTTGGCCGAGTTGACCAAATTGACAAAATTGTATGAGTCGGCCACTCCATGGCAAGTTGTAGTTTACGGCCAAGACTGACTAACACTGACAAATTCGTCATACCGTCCATACTAGCCAAATGCATTCAAACACGTTCGAACAAGAACGAGCATTTTCTTTGAAATACCGACAACCCGCGAAAAGCATTCGAAGCTGTTCGTTCATGTTCGTTCGTGCGCGTGTGCCGTCTACACTTCACGTTCGTTCACTTGTTCATTTCACCTCGTTGGTTAGGTGTGGACGCGGCTTTATGAATGATCTTATACAATATTACTTTATTACACATGAATGTCTAAGGTTTGTTTAATTATTTCACTAACACAATGTAAAAAAATAAAATAAAAAAGAAAACAATAAGCCAATATATTTATTAAAGAAAACAGAAATACATACATAATTACTTTACAAAGTTCATAATTTATAGTATACCTACCATAGCAAATAATCAAGAAAATAATAAAGGAAAAAGCTCATGCCAGGGTTACGATAAAAATAAGTACTAAATGTAACAGCTTCCAAATTATATAAATATGTATATACACACTGAGCAAATTGTCATTCTTCAAAATTTAGTTAATATTAAAAACTGGAATTAGCTGCATATGATAAAAATTACAGTAACTTGATACATGTGTTCAGTATTTTTTTTAAATAGAAAGCCTATATATGTTATTAATTACAATTATATTTGTTTTTCTTTAAATTTAGGGTCTTTGATTTTTTTTTAATTTTAATAAAAATTTACAAATTTTAAAAAGTAAACATTTTGACATTAGGACCCAAATAAAACTACACAGTTCAACATCTAATGCAAAATAAAAGCTTATTTGCAAAAAACAACAAAGGAATGTGTTGTACAGATGTAACAAAAAAACTTGTATAGTTGTCAATGGTTTTAATTAAAACAGCGGTTAACCGCAAACATCTTGTGCATTCCCGTTTTAAATTAACTAAGCTAAAAAAACTATTCTAGAATTAAACAGAGTCCCCAAAACATCTTCTAACTTGCATGACAAGGACAATTTCCTACTCTGAACAGAAAGGAGTCTATAGAATAAGGGTATTGCCAGATCCAAAATGTTTAAACCATCATAACAAATTTATAGCCATTACATTTTGTACTACATTATAATCGTAAGTCAATAAATAATAGGCCACTGCACTCTATTCTCACCTGGGTCCCATTTCTCCTTCCTTCCATTGGCCATAACCTCAGCTGTCATTCTACACAAAAACCACAAACAAATTACTTTGAGATACAATTAAGAAACATTCAATGTGCATGGACATAAACAGCATGCCCTAATTTGTGTGACTAAAGATACTTGGAGAGTCGGGTACAGGACTACAAAACACCTAGACTGCAAAATAATATTAAATGAATATGCAGATTATGTAATTTGATATCGTGCTGAATAGACATTCTACAACTATCTATATTGTATGAATAATTATTTACAACATGCTCACGATTTATTTCGAAGGACAGTATAACTAGTTCAACGGTGTTTTATGTAATTACCTTTAATTTTATTAGCCAGTTTGACAGATAACAATCCATGTAATCAATCAACCTTTTGCAGTTGTCGGATGCAAAATGGCTGATGGCGCTACCAACATAATACTTCACGTTGGTATACTTGTTAATTTAAAAATTGAAATTTAAATCGGTTCATTTCTTTATAAATTTTATGTTATTGAATGATATATACCTACGTATTAATAAATCTATTTTTTGAATTCATATTGACAACGTGACTACACGTCCATCAGCTGCATTATTAAAAAATTACTATAATAGAGTTTTTCTTATTTCTTCTAAAAATTTACTTTTAGAAAACAAAAAACATGCAGTTTCTGCTTTGTAACAGAATTGGTTTTATTAAGTTTGTTCCGACAAATCATTCGGAACGATTCAGATCGATTCCGGATTTGTTTAACCTATCACAAACCGAAATCAGTTACTTGAAGTTAGTCACAAATGAAATTAAATGTTTTATTAGTAGATGAGATACCGAACTGTTTGAAACTGTTTGTTGGAACCTATTAAGTTTTTAAAGTTATGACATTTCAATTAATTGTACAACTGTGCTTTATTCTTAGATGTGATGATTGACGATAAACAAAGGTTACTGATTTATTGTTCACAGTAAGCAGGCAAGGCTTAAATTTTCTTAATTTATTTATTGATATTTTAGCTATTTTTGTAAGTATATTAATGATGTTAGACATACTTCAGAAAATATTCAATTAGGTATTTTCCATCAAACGATTCGGAACGATTCATGATTTTCTCGACCTATCAAAGGGCGAATTTCAGTTACTTGAAGTTAGTCACAAATGAAATTGAATGTTTTTATTGGTAGATAAAATCCAGAACCGTTTGTTCCAACAGTTATGAGGTAGGTATGGCCGAAATTAGGAGAGTTGACGTGTCAAGGCCATTTAAATTTTCGACACTATGAGCGTTATACGAGTTTCCTTCTCGCATTCGGTTCGCATGTTGATGAAAGAGATAAAAACTGAAACGTGAGTCCGCTATGTAATTATAGGGAACAACAAAAATGTCGTTATTAAATGTAAGATTTACATCTCAGATGTCGACGGCATTGTGCTAACCTATTTTTTAGGTTATGTCACATAGATTATCGATAAATATGAATTATGCAATATAGTAAATGTATATAATATATAATAATAGACATGTGATTTCTGAAACTTGATTCGTACAATTCAAATATGACCTTGACGCGCCAGTTGTCATGATTTACTACTAGTTATGTATCACTAAACAACTCATTTTTTTATCGAAGTATTTCCATGTATAAAGTTCAAAGCAATTAACTGAGAGGTGTAAGGTAAGAAAGAAAATACAGACTTGTTAATTTAAATTGTATATTTTATTCTTATTTACCATACAGACATAAAATAATATTGTGCAATAATGGCTTAAATAAAGGGAAAAAAGATCAATAAAACAGGATCATATAAAAAAGATATAACGTAACAAACTGCACATATACTGACTTATAAATGCGTACAACTGGGCCATTGTTGAATCTCGGACTGTTTCTACGAGTAGCACAACTGTAATGATAATAATTATTGCATACTGACTAAACAGGCTATTTATATCAATAGGTATGCTATGCCATATTTGCACTAACATCGATCTATATGTTTCATAGTATACATTAAAATAAAGCTTTACCTGAATTTTGAATGGTTACATGTCTAAAAAATCTATAATGCCAATCTCACATCACTTTTGCTTATATAATAAGTTTTATAAATGTAATTTACAGAGATATGAAAAAGAACATGCCATTCAGGGTAACACCATACCAAAACGCATCAAAACGTACAATTTTGTTTAATTTAGTTTGGATGACTTAAGTGGTCATAGTTTGGAAGGCACTTACTACTTGACTTTTGAACACATAAAGCCTAGTCGAGAATCAAAAATATTACTATTAAATAATCAAGGGTAGTTTAGGACTCCAAAAACTCGCATAATCCCCAAAGAAATACAAGATTAAAGGCCACTTTTTGAAAAATATTTATATCACGTCGCAACATACATTTTCACAAAGACAAACAAGCGTGGCGGACCCAAAAATGGCAGGAAGGCATTTATAATTTCTTTTAAATTGTAATAATTTCTACATTTACAAGTTTTATATAAATTTTGTACATTATTTCATGTCCTATAATCTAAAAACAAATCACAAAAATAATTTTATATGTTGGCTCAGTGATTTTTAACCTACAGACTATCTGAAAGTATAACGTATGTGTATCTTAACGTATGTGCTACTTGGCGAACAAAGTCGCAACTATGTGCGTCCGCTGCACAACATAACGTCAGTACCCTCAAGACTGCTGCACTACACTTTGTACATACACGACACCTATATTCACTATTAATTGTTGCTACATTGTAACATATATATAATACATTTGGCATAGCTACAAATTCTGTAAATAATATCGCTTCCCTTAAATGATAATCAGGTTTTCTTTAATCTCTAGGGGAAAAATTACAAAAATTATAGGGATATCTTCTCATTATAAATATAATATACATTAGCTGTAATTTATATATTTCTATAGATACTCGAAATTCAATGTAAAACCTGACTATTTCATATAGAAGCTAACTGCATAAATAACAAAGCAGTTGTATTTAATATTTATACAATTTTAATAATTACAATATTTACTAAATAAATTAAATAATTTAAAGAGACCAGTAGAATTACAAAATACTGATAATCACTGACCTATTTAATTTAACAGTAAACTAATTCGAGACAATAAAATTACATACATCTAAATTAATAAGGAATATCATATTGCACTGTTAAAATCCAGTGACATATTGAGTACGGAGTAATTGTCACGTCATATTTTTATAGTCATATATAGAGATATATACATTTACATTTCAGCTTTCAGTTGTTTTGTACATGAGATTTCTTTTCAGGCTATGAAATGACTTTGGTGTACTTTCTTATAACAGTTTTAAAATGATGTAACATTAAAGAAAGAACATCTTTCAATATGTTATACATGCACCTGACAATTATTTTTTTTTTTAAATGATGTCTGTGTTAAAAGTGCATCACTGCAATTTGTTTACAATTTCCGAACAATCTAATTATTTCATTCACATAACTACCGTAATAAAATGAGATTGTTATAAATGTATTATGATCAGCAAATTAAATTACCAAATGCTAATCGATGTTGCATGTAATACATAATGAATTATGTTGTTAAAATAATGAGATAGTCTTTAAAACTTTAAAATAGTCGCTGCATCTGCACACAAAATATAAATATATAAGAAAAATAATTTTCTTTGTCTAATCAAGATGGATGTAACAAAAAATTGTATAGGTGTACAGGTGCTTGGAGAAGTTATTTAGAATATGACATTATTGCATGGCTTGACAAAATTAATTGGGCCCAAACATTGTCTAACTGTTACATGTATTGTTAGTCCATAACTATATTCAATACATGCTAATAAACCCTTGCTTCACAGACTTGTAAATGTAATGGATGGTTGTTAGATTGTCGAAAAAGCGAATGAGGAATGTCGATAACGGTTCCTTTCTAATGTGATGTCGTGGTATATTTAAAAACTACTAAAATACAGATAAATTTCATGAAAATATCCACTCTAATTTTGAATTTAGAACAATAGTTTACATATACACAACAGTCTTTTATAGAACTGGCCGAAACTTTGGCTTCTAGATAAATTTTATAAAAGTGTCCAAAACATACTACTCACTAAAATTTCATAATATGTTAACAGTAAATTTAAATACAAAATAAAATAGTATTGAATCAACAAGGAACCCGGTCGTTTCCTGTCAATATCAACTAATAATAATTTATCACATTACATTTTAAAACTGTCTGTGCTCATTCGCCACGACACTCTGTTAAAGGCTCCATTTTAATGGAAGATATCGGGTCTTTAGGGCGACCTGTAGACCCATGCATCGGCTTAACCAATTCCTCTATATCCTCTTGAAAGAGATTTTCCGGTCTGGGTGATGTGAACGACCTTGCAGGTTTATAAGTCATTCCCGATACTCCTATTCCAACATCCATATTATTTCCAATTCCCAAATTAATACTAGGCTCCATTGTACTTGACACGGTCAAACCTAGTGGGGAAGAAATTGGACTTTCCAGACCTGAGCCCGCAGGACTTATTCGAAGATCCTGTATGCTACCTGCAGGACTTGCCATTCGCATTGATGTCATATGACTCATACTTATGGGTGGGGCACCATTACTCGACATTGAAACACCTCCACAATGTCCGGCTAATGCAAGAGAATTTACCAAACTTGCCACTGGATTTGTATCATGTGCTGAACTTTGATGTTGGGCTGCAGCAACCATGCTGCACATTTGTTGTCTCAAACCTTGGGCTACGGCTGCTACTGCAGCGGCTGCTGCTGCACCAGGCGATACATTTGGGTCAGATCCATTACTACAGCTATTATTCGGATAACTTTGTATAGTTACTCCATCCTAAAAAAAAAATAGGTTAAAATTACGACTGAAATAATAATAATAAAATAATAATAATAATAAAATAATAAAATAATAATAATAATAAAATTTATTTATTGTTATCTTATGTAAATATAGTTCAAATTATACATATTACAATATTGCAGAAATTAATGCTGATGGCTGAACGGCTTAATGTAATTGACATGTTCATAACAGCTGTTAGCTTTAACTTAAGCTGATTATGAGATATTGACTTCTTGTTAAACATACCAATAGGGTTGTCAATATATTAGGTGTTAAGGAACATATTGTGTCATCACTGGGTAGCATGAATATGTAGTGCATTAATAAATTACAGAAACACGATTTTGTTTGTTCCAGTGAATGATATTTTAATATAATGATCTCTATATCTTCAACCCTTTAGCCGCAGGGCTGCCACTCTAAAATTCTTAAATTACACTAGGGGTTGAGTGACATTACGTAATTTGCATTTCAACGGTGTATCAATTTTTGAAATCCATTGATTCGTTTCCGAGAAATTAGCTTTTCAAGATAACTAAGGTAAAAAAAAAGAAAAGACAATTTAGTTAGAAAAACTGTCATGATTTATTTGTGAAGTTGTTGGAAATGGCCTCCCCCAACTTCCATACAATTATAATGCAATTATACAAACGTTGCTCAAACTCACGACGTACATTTTGAAAAATTTCAGGGGTCAGAGGCAGACAGGAGATAGAATTGTATATTCCATCTCGTAAATTGTCTAAAGACGTCGTGGGTTTGAGCAACGCTTGTATAATTGTATGGAACATGGGGGGAGGCCATTTCCAACAATTTCTCAAATAAATCTCGACTGTTTTTTAATTAAATTGTCGTTTCTGTTTTGTATCTTAGTTATTTTGAAAAGCTAATTTCTCGAAAACGAATCGATGGATTTCAAAAATTGATACACCGTTGAAATGCAACTTACATAAGCTTTTAAATGAGGTATCATTCAACCCCTAGTGTAATTTAAGAATTTTAGGGTTGGCACCCCTGCGGCTAGAGGGCTGAAGATTTGGCGATCATTTTTTCGCCAAAAGTTGTCCCCCATCGAGCTAAAGTTTACCTGTTTCAGCGATTTTAAGAAAAAAATTGAGGTTCTTAGATATTGACGGTGTTTCGTTTTATCGAGGACACCTGTAGAGAATTATAAGAAAAAAGCATAAGAATGTACTGTAAAAATGTTACACACGCTTGACTGATTGAAAGAAATCGAAAAGAATTAAAATTTCAAGTATGAGTCACGTATATAAATTATAAATCGAAAACACGTCTTAAAATGATGATAAAAATCTATAACATATAACAATTTATTCTTATTGGAATCCGTACATCAGGCGAAACTAGTTCCAGATTCGACAGTTGTAATTAACGGTCGAATCTAGAACTAGTTTGGTAACTCGACATTGAACACTCACAATAGTTATACTGGCGGCGGCTAATAACCAGAAACTAACGTTAGTCTACAGATTTGTGACAAATCAGTTCAAGTTTGTGGATTCGTGGATCATTCTTGACCAAAAGTAGAAAAAAGATATTTATTTTATTTATCTTTATGATAAAAATTATTAAAAAAAAAAAAAAAAACGTAAAACTTACGTGCATTCTTGGATATCCAATCGGTTCTTCTTTAATTTGATGCGAATCCCTAAATACAACAGCTCTAATAACACCTCTTATATGTTCGTCCGGCCATACACCTAATAATATTCGCTGTGGTCTTCCTCTTCCTTTAGGTCTCAAATCTGAAATGTACAACGAAACTAAAATTTGAAAAAATAATCATATAATTTATATATATTATATTATCGACGTAGTGAGGTGTTGCATTTTAAAAAATATATTAATTCAGGGTTTTTGTGTTAAATCTACCAAAGTAAATCATAAAATACGCAAGTGTTTATAATTACGAATTAATATTTGATATTTTTTTATAAAATTCAACACCTATCGGATATTGGAACTCACCCGAACCTCCGTCAGCTGATGGACCGAGCATATTGTGCACTCTGTTGGCATAAAGTACGAATGTTGGATATGGAATATCATATTTTCTTGCTGCTTGGGACAACGATAAACCTTCCTTCAATACTGAAAATATGGCTTCGGCCATAGTTTCCGGTCGCCAAGATTTCAACGGTCCTCTTTCGCGGAAGCGTAAATTATGGACAAGGCTCTGGTTAGTGTTCCAGCATTTTTGCCACATTGACTGGAGCTGGTATTGGTAGCTATCTGCTGGAAAAATAGATTTATATTAGTATGCAACATTCCATTTTTACACCTACATAACTATATTTTAGCAAAAATTAATGCTATATCAATTAATGCTATAAATAAGGTGGATGTTACGTACCAATAAAAAAAAATGATTTAAAAAAGTTGTTTGCTCAGTAAATTGAAGAAAATTGTCTTTTGAAAAAAAAAAA
>JAFFZR010002457.1:19099-43999 GCA_018397195.1 Lethrus apterus
AAAATAAATGAATTTCTTGGAATGTTGTCAGTGTTCAGCCGGAGCTATGACAGCAGCCAATTGTATGCGAACTAAATGACGCCACATTTGCGTTCATTGGCTGCTGTCATAGCCCACCGCTGACCACGGCTGATTCATTGTTCAAACAGCTTGCAATTCTTTATCTTCGAAACGAGACTTTGTCTTGACGTTTACTGGTTATGTTTTTATAAACAACGGATTTAAAATACTGCCACTGAAAGAAATCTAGAAACATTTACGTAAAACTATCTATTAATCAATGTGGGATTCGAAAATCAAGTGTTTCTCCATCAAAGAAAGTTGATAAGGATATTTGTTTCGAAGAATTATCTTATTATCTTGTAAAACATTTAATTTCTACATTTTCTGCAGCCAACACCAAAAATTATGTTCGTTTACAAATTTATGAAAAAAAAAGGAGTGACTTAAGGAATTGGTCAATTAGTCAAATTCGTCATTCCTTCATAAAATTTTCGTATGGATGGAATTTTTGAAGCTTTGTTAATGCCAGAGATAAAATCATTTAAAAAAATGAGTTGCTAGAATAAGTCCTTACTGAGATATTTTTCTATTCCATAGTTTTCTATTCCTCTCATCTTGTAAACTTGCAAAACACATCGATAAATAAAAACAACGCAACTTTAAACAACTGAATAATCCATTTGTAAAATTGTGTTACTTTCAAAAGTATTCATTTCTTACTTTCTTGGAAGTATGAGTTCGTTCAGGGCCATCCTAACCACAGAGCTAAATGGGCTTTAGCCCAGGGACACCAGCCTTTTGGGGCGGAAATTCTTCTTAGAGGTTATTTGAATTTTGTATTTTCTTTTGTACTTCTTTTTAGTCCTTTTGAAGTTCAATTGCGGAGCGAACCCAACCATAAATTATAAATTCTTAAAAACTGACATTTTGAATTTCAATAATTTGATAATCTGAAAAATTTTAAAATTCAATTACGGAGCGAACCTAACCCTTTTAAAAACTGACCTTTTGAATTTCAACAATTTCAATTTACGGAGCGAACCCAACCCATACATCTGTACTCCTTTTTCGTAAAGAATAATTGGTCACCTTAGATATTGGTAATTCAATTAACTTTTTCTAGTACTGAAAGTTTTGTAAAACTTCACTGGTCACACCCTGCTTCACCTCCCGTATATTTTCTTAAGGAACCCACGGGTGTTAAATATCTTTTGACGTCCCTGAGTTCGCTATGAATATCTTGCTTCTTGCAAATGTAATACCGAAAGGGGGAATAAAAGAGGGCACTTAAAGGGCTTTCAAAACAGTAAAATACAATTTTCGAATTTACACGATGTGTATTTGAATACAATAAAAATTGAAGCATGCATGCAGTGATACATGCTTTTCTAAGTTCCAACGACATTGCTGTTTTAATTTAAGAAATAGAATGGTCCTTTACATGCGAGAAAATTACGCAAACTTACGTTAAAGATGCATATTTTGAATGTAAATAATTTCGTAGGAACATAAAACTTATGTACACACAGAAATGTGTCTATGAAGCAAGATAATAAAATAATTGGTCAATAAAATAAAAGAAACCGACGTTTTTAATAAAAGTTGTAAAATGAAAAATGAAGAAATTAGGAAGTACGTGAGTTACACAAGGAAAAGATTTACATGATTGTAGAAATCACTACTAGAGGCATAGACACGTGTAAAATAAATGTGCAAGGTATAAGAATGTGAATAGAAAATGGTACTGTTGCGTTAAATTAAAAATCCAATCGGAAACTCAACAAAAACAAATAAATCCACAGTCCAATATTTGAAATTAGAGAAAATAAAATAAATGATCGTTACACTCGAAGTATAAAACATGAAAATATCCAAGTGCTACAGGACTTACGCTATTCTTAGCTCAGACAAATGATTTAATTTACTAAATAATTCCGTCATTTGCAACTTTAAACTGCACTCCAACAAAACACAAAAGAAATCAAAAACATTACAGTTCGGAATGCCGCCTAATGCATCTACTGACATTAATACAAGACGTATGTAAATACTCATCGTAAACTGAATAAATCTCTGAATACTATGTAAATAAAACGGCATTTTAAAATTTCTCATCAATATGAAACACAATCTTCGAGCGAAAACGGCACTAATATATCACAATGTATGTGGCGCATTTTAATCAAACGCCATTCTATTGATATAAAGAGAATTATGAAGAAATATGGAAATTTTCATACTTTTGTACACGTGTGTGTTAATTTGTATGTGCATATTAGAGTAAGTGTATAATCACATAAACATTTTGAAATATGTATTAATTCTGCATAATACATAGTTGCACGAAGGCAAAAAAAAAACATTTGAAACGATGCTAAACATTTTTCTGAGTGTTAAAAATTAATTAGCAAAAACTTAAACTTATAATAAACGTTACACATGTTTATCACGTGCTAATTTCAACAAGAAATAAAAAGTTATAAATAAATAGCGACAAACTATCCAACAAAATAACATAAAAGCATCGGGCAACGAAGAAACACACATAAAACTAACGAGAAAACTTGTCCAATAGTAATTTCACAACTTTTAAAGATGGTCGAAATATCACCGCCAATTCTACATGCATCTGTAAATCCACAGTTCTCATTAAAAATACTGCCGTCGTGTAAATTTTCAACTGATAAACTTTGTCATTCGCGTTATTTTCGCGATTTAATTGAAGATGTCGATGCGGTGTGCTAATTGTACGTGAAGCGCTACTGCGGCGCCAAAAACTCATAACGGTGTGTTTTATCTTCAGATATAACCGCGTTAGTTCCACAACTTGTTCAAGTTCATTTGTACATTTGCAGACTCCATGAAAATTTGAAGTTAATTCACTGATATAATATCATTTGTTACAGAGAAATATAATATTGCAAACAAAATATGTAATCGAAAAAATTGACAATAAATGAACAACATGAATGAATGAACGTGTCTTAAAGTATATACAGTCTGTTCACCAGAACATTCTACAATGGCTTTTTTATTTAAAGAGATACAAACGAGTGAGTCGCCGCTACTAAACTTCATTCGCCGTTCGCAAACGACGACCAGTAGCATGACTGCAATAGCAGACAAGCGACTAATTCGTTGCGAATTTAAGATCATATAAGATCATCTTGGATCAGCTCCAATATATAATTAAATTGATAGCGCGTGATTCGAAAATATTCTTTAAATTTTATTTCCTTGTGTGTTAAACGATTATTCACTAATATTGATTGAAATCCTTCTAATTTTTTCCGCTTAAAAGAGGGTAATATTTTTCCCTTTTTTTCACATTCCAAAATTATGAAAGAAGTAAATTTTCCTCCTCTGCTTGATAATTTAGCATCAATAAAAGTTTTTCGACACACATTTTTCGTCGTGAGCCGAGGAAAACACACAACAGCAGAAAAAGCGTCGGCGATCAGTCGCAGTCGTCGGCGACTGGCGACCGTGGAGGAAAACGTGCCTTAAATGGACAAAGTTTAAGTACCTTGCAATGCGCATTTCGCGCGATAAGTTATAAAACAAAAGAACATCGCGTTGCTAAGATACAAACATAACGATTAATTTTTTTAATTGAACACGCTGTATATTTTTATATTTTTAAGTTGGTCTGGTTGCCTGCTATAATTAATTATCAGACAATTTTTCTGTAACACCGCTATTAAAAGAGTTTTGGAGAAAATGATTTTGCAAATTTCATTACAATTATACAGGTTGAGTCATAACGTACGGAGGAGACTAAAAGGGTAGTAAGAGAAAACCAAAATAAATATGTTTTCCTAGTAAACTTTGGACCAAAACACAGTAACCAGAAAGTTACAGCAAGTTAAAATTAAATCGATTAATGAACATTCTGTACAAACTATGCTAGTAACTGACGTTTTAAATTTAAATTGAAGATACCTGATTGTTATTTATACAACGTAAAATTTAAAAAAGTAGCAGCTATTTAATTGTTTTTAAAATGCTTAAACTAAGAAAAAAAACAACTGATTCCTCATTAATTGCAGTGGAATTCAAAAAGTTGGCGTTAATTTTTAAAAATTTTAAATTGTTGCAACTTTCTTATTATTGATTTTTGGTCAAAAGTTTACTAAGAAAAAATATTTATTTTGATCTTATGTTACTACCCTTTCAATCTCCTGTACATAATACTGGTAAATAAATAATTTATAATACATTTCTTTTAATATTATTGTTGTGAGATGCATAAGATATATTGGTGGAGCCCGAAGGATGAAAAACGTTTGTAAAACAACTTGTTGCAAGAGAAGGAGCGATAACAACAATTTTTTTTTGCTTTTTGATTTTTATTATTTTATTACTTAATTTTTTAACTCCTTAACTAGCGATCCAAGAGAAAAATTGTCTTATAATTAATTATAGCAGGCAACCAGAGCAACTAAAAAATATCAAAATATACAGGGTGTTCAATTTAAAAAATTAACCGTTATGGTTGTATTTTAGCAACGCGATGTTCTTTTGTTTTATCATTTATTGCGCGAAATGCGCATTGCAAGGTACTTAAACTTTGTCCATTTAACCAAGTTTGTATCTCTTTAAATAAAAAAGTTAGCTATTGTAGAATATTCCCGTGAACAGACTGTAGAATCTTTTAAATTTATTACAAGGATTATGGCAAGTCGACAAAATATGGATGGAGTCAATTGAATAATATTGTAATGTAAGCTGGCATTGCCCATTTTTCCTATGAGGTCGTCAGATTTGATGAAATCCAAAGAAAAAGAGTTTTTTACAATGTTTTTTTTTTTGAATCGGTATATGTGTCGTTAATGTCGTAAAACAAACGAATTGTTTCGAGAATCGAGAAAACACACGAAGAAATGTGAAATTCTTTAAAACATTTTTTGATGACCACCCTATGATTGAAATTAATGAATCTAAATCTAGATTTTTTAACAAATTGAATTTACCAAATTGCTACGAGAAAGTAGTTCGTTTTCAATATTGTTTCATATTATAGCGTTACAAATAAAAAGATGAAAATAATTCTTATTTATTGATGCGAATACCTAGAAATACAAGATACCATAACAAACTTAAATATAACAACTTTGCCCTATATTTAATCGAGATCCTTATTTATAATAAGTGTTGAAAACTTTATAGTACTTTCATTTGTAATTAAAACAAAATTTTTCAATAATTCCAAAGATCGAAGATTACATATTTCATTTGCATGAATTTTCAAATGTTTACAACGACCCATTTTGGAAAAAAAAAAAATATATCTTGGGTTAGGCCGGAAATGGTATAATATAATAACGTGTAACGTACAATTAAAGATAAACGACATAACATTCGTATTTAATTTTTACAAACATGGAATAAAATAGAAATTGGCAGTTTTATTGTGTTTGCGATTTTTATGTAAATATTTTGGATGAACTAATCCCTTTCACTAATCTAATCTCTTTTTAATTATGACAAAACCGATATTCTTATTAATGCCTTCTTTATAAATGTCAATAAAGACTAAATTAAATATTATAACGAAGAAGAAAATTAAAATTTAAGAACCAATGACGCGTTTGGATTTTGTTTGGAGGTTCATGGGCTGCATTGGATAAATCATTGTGAAAGAGCAAGAAAGGAGACAACAAAAAGGGAAACTTAAAGCAAAGAACTGTAATTTGTGAATTCGCTAATCTTTCTTACAAAAATATTTTTATACATTATTTGACATTATTATTATCATTTTAGTGACGGTTTGAACTGTGACAGCGAAAAAGCACTTAAAGTTGTTTTTTTTTTGTTTATGAAGGTTCTAGTAACTGTCACTTAACTCACGTAAATTTAAAATGAAATTTATTATTATGGTAATATTTCATATATTTTTATCACATTTATTGCCATCGTTAAATTTGGATATTTATATTACGGTCGTAAAATATTCTTTTCTAATAATTTTATTTTTAATTGCGCTGGCTGTTTTAAATTATGAAAATTTAATATCGCTCGTATAACGCAGTATGATTATTGATTACATAAAATTGAATTGTAATATTTGATGTGCCATACTAATAACGTAACAAATTATAACAGAGGTGTAAAATGAGAAATTTTATAGCGGGCGCAATCAGCGTGTCAGAAAATCTATGCGTGAGGTCTTTTACATGTGGCGTATTATGATTTATATCATCCATATGTTTAAAAGTACTGGACCTTGAATGCCGAAGAACATAGACATCTTTTAATTATCTAATTAATTTATATAATAAACACTGAGTATTTTGTTTTATATTCAAACACATCACATATGGATTTAGATTTACATATGTAGATCCTTTGATATGACGTTAATAGCCTTCAGATATGTTCGTAGTATGTTGTTTCAGATTTCTTGTTTTAATGCATTATTTCAATTAAAGATATTCTAGCGTTAAATTAAGTGCATGTGTACGTACTGCCAAAACTAAACATAGACTTGAAAGAAAACCATTGTAAATGATAAATATTTAAATACTTCAAACGCAAAATTCGTTATTTATCATCGTATTATTGCCAACCATTAAATTATTCGCGACTACATATAATAATTGATTAATTCGAACGAACACGTTAATTTAAATATCAAAACCATACGGATAAATTGCGTAATTTCTATTTTTATTGTTTTAGGTATCCTTAACATTTATGAATTTGACATTTAACTAAAATATCAAGCTTTTCTTCATGTTACAACTACATTACACGATTCATTTATTATCAAGTACCTCGTTTTATGCATATTACATTATAATTGATTATTATTTAAGTTAATTTATATTTGTAATTATTTTCAAGAATGTTATTAATGTGCTTTTCCTCTCAAGGGTCACTTTTTTGGAAAATATTTCTAAACGGCAAAAGCATTGCTTTTAGTCTCTTTGGCAAAATCTTTTCATTATACATTTGTGTAATGATACGGCTCCTCAAAGCTGAGAAAACGGTTAACAACTAGAATTTTTGTTGTTTTTTATGAAACGTCGTTTATTTCAGAGAACCTCAGAAATTTTAATTTCCATGTACACAGTGTTTCAAAATTCTCAGAAATGTAAAACAGAGACTGTATCTTTTCTTCATCAAAAGTCATGTATGGTTGAAATTACCCTAACTACTGGGCTAAATGGGCTGTAGCCCAAGGGCGCCAGCCTTTTGGGGCGGCAATTCTTCTTATAGGTTATTTGAATTTTGTATTTTCTTTTCTACTCCTTTTTATACTTCCTTTGTATTCCTTTTTAGTCCTTTCGTGCACTTTTTTTTTACTTTTTGAATTTCAATTGAGGAGCGAACCCAACCATAAATTATAAATTTTTGAAAAATGAAAAACTGTAATTTTGAATTTCAATAATTTGATAATTTGAATTACGGAGCGAACCTAACCCACGCCAACCTAACCATAAATTATAAATTTTAAAATTCAATTACGGAGCGAACCTAACCCTTTTAATAACTGACCTATTGAATTTCAATAATTTCAATTATGGGCGAACCTAACCTATGCCAATCCAACTATAAATTTTAAAAACTGACTTTTTGAATTTCAATTTACGGAGCGAACCTTTTTCCATCCATCCGTACTCCTTTTTCGTAAAAAATAATTTGTCACCTTATTTATTTTTCTAGTTCTAAAACTTTTGTAAAACTTCACTGGTCGCCCCTTGTGAATGCGTGCCAACCTAAGCCACCCTAGCGAATCCTTGCCAACCTAAGCCAAGCCACATTTGTGAATCCATGCCAACCTAAGTCACCCTTTGTGAATCCTTGCCAACCTAAGCAACCCTTTGTTAATCCTTGCCAACCCAAGTCAATAAATTTGGGTGTGGCCCATCGAGTGACCTTAAACATGACCGATACCTTTGACCATGACCATTGTGACGTCATCACTGATTGAGTGTGATCGGATAGATACACAAGCCCCGGTAAAGTAAATTCATATTTAAGATGTACAATTTGCTTCTCTTTTTTTCTGAGAGTTTTGAAACATTGTGTACATGCTTTAAATTCCACCATGCCATAAGGATTTTCCCATATGCAGGGAAGGAGTGGATATTTATAGCAAAAAGCATTTTCAATTTTTACTTGTAACGCCGTTGGAAACAATTTTTGAATTTTTGATTTTTATTTTATTATGGATTCTATGTCAGATTTTATTAAAACCATAAAATGGGTAGAAATAAAATTTAATGAATCTTTATAGACACATTAGTCTGCTTCAAATCATGTTCAAAAAATGTTTAAATAAAAAAATAACATAAGAGTTCGAACCACATGGTGCAAATTTACAAGATGAACATTTTTAAGCAATTAAATTTATTTTAAGCACCTTTTTAAGGTCAAAGTTTTAAATTTAAAAAACTGTCAAAATCACAAATAAAAAAAAATCTGAAATGATAATTTGTGAAATAATTTATGAATAACAAAAATAAACCTATTTGAATAGGATTCCAGGTCGCAAATTGGTACTTGAGTTTCTCTATAAAGCTTTGATTAAATTAAATTCAGTTTGAGATTATATGACATATGCACGATGTGCTGCGTTCGATACATAATATTACTCTTTTCAGCCAGCGTGATTAAGTAATTACACATTTTATGAAGCATTCATAAACAGTCCATTTTTCCTGATTCGCCGTAAATAAGAAATTTGCTTAATTATCGCTACATAATACGTCGTTTTCGAAGCTTCAACGAAAACAACAAATGTCACATTCAATTAGTTGCTTTTTAATTTTGAAAAAAAAACACGTCTAGATTGTGTGTTATTTTTAAATGTAACTATGACTAACTATGATAACTATTCTTGTTTAATAATAAATTTGATTAAATAAATAACAAACTGTAAATAATTTTTTAATTAAACAGATAATAGTTTTAATTATCAATCAAGTGATTATCGATCAGTTTGTAATATTCAGATACTTAACGAATCTGATATTAATCTTTAATGATTCCATTACAGCTCGACCTGTAGTGACGCTAATTTATTTAACTACTTTTGTTATTTGAATCTCATTGTTATAAAATAATGATATTTTTAATTGTTAATTGGCTAACGGGTGGTCGATATAGAATTCGACGTCATGTTCTACATAGGAGGTATATGATACGACAGAACGATTAATAATTTATGCTGTTAAAACATATATGCCCAAGTTCTTTTTATTCGACGTACCGTTGATTAAAAAATAATCGGTTGATTTCTCATTACTCCGGTTGTTTACTGAACCGAATATGGCATGTGACAATTATGTAGAAAAATATGTACATATTTACACTATTAATTATTTAAAATTTACTAGTCATATTAAACTTATAAAACTTCTGAGAAAACAATTTACGTTATTATAATGTTCTCAGAAATTTGAATACCAACTATAACGTGAATTAATTTTTATAATTAATAAATTGTCTTGTAGAATCGTACGTCAGAAATTAAATCATGTCTGCAATAAAACGGGAAAAAATGAGGACATCCAGATTACTTTTGAAAAATGTGTCGATGTGTCAATTAATTAATGGACTGGCGACAAGTTTTGAAACACAACCCATAAAGATGAATTATCTGGAAGGTATTTATTTTTTTTTATGAACAATACAATTTTATGAAATTGTTTGTTTCGTTGGAAAATATACTTGAAATATTATTAAGTAATAATGAAGTTGTTACAACGAATGGAATCTTATGACAAGGGACTACCGGCATTTGCTGTTATGTGGAATCACTCCCATTCCTTATTTCAACTGTGAGTGTTTTATATTATTTATTTTCTTGAAAATGTCTTTTTTTCGCTTTCAACTAAATAAATATTCTTATTACGATTGCAATAAAAATATTCATTGCGAGACATAAATGTATGCAATAATACATGTTTTTTGTATTAGTTCCGAGAGGTAGACAAAATTGAATGTTATTATTTTTTTGCTTGAATTAAAATTATAGAATAAAAAAAAATTAAAAAACTTCAGCATAAGGAATAAACAAAAAAATTGTTAAATTATTTCTAAATTAAAATGGCTACGTGTCTCGATTTAATTTCATTATTAAATAAACCTTGAATTTGACCCGATTATTTAATTTGTACATATTCATTAAAACTTATATTTCGTGACCGAGATGTATATCTGTCTTACGTTACCGAAGAAATTTTCTGAATCATAAAATATAACATTTTGAATATGGAATTTTAGATCAACTACGAATAGTATTTTGCGTCGCCTAATATTTTATAATGAAGTGTCAACAGACTTCAACTTATTTTCTAGCATAAATATTCATTTAGCATCGCTTTGTATGCAAAGTATCCTTCGTCGTTCTTGGCACTTCGCGAAATATTTTAAGTATTACAAAACGCCATATAAAATGCATGTCGAGATAAACGCAAAAGTGGAACACGTGGAGTCATAACGTTCTCGTTCGTATAAATTCTTAAAATTAATGTGGAAATAGTAAAAACGTTGACACTTACCGGCTATTGAGGACGTGGAGGCGGCACCGAGCCAAGCATGGGAAGATTCCAATAACTTAGCCTAAAACAGAAAATGAAATAATTAACAAAAATTAAAAATACTAAGATACGATATTAACAATAAATTCATAGTAACAAATAATAAAATCTTTTAATTATTTAGAATTAGAAAAAATATCCAATTACGAGCACTATTACCAAATTTATAATTTTTTAATGAAAAAAAAAAATGTATATTAGTGTTGTAATTTGTTAGTTTATATTTTATAACAAATTAGAAATTCCTGATTATATCTATTTCATTAAATTTAATGCTTCTGATTCATAATCAATACTAAATGCCTTTGCTGATGTATTTGCTAATGTACAAGCTCTAGGGGGTTGAATTGATTTGCGTGATGTAACGTCTAACTACCTTGTGGTGAATATCATAACATCGCAGATCATGATAAAAGAAGCTTATATAACTGATAGCGAATCTACTTCACGGGAGAAGATCAGTTTTAAAATGTTTTCTGTTAAAGATAGTCGTTTGTTGGGTTCACACAGCGTTTATAAAATTATTGTTAATATTACAATAAAAATGCATTATTATATGCAGCTACGGTTTTTCAAAAAAAAAAAAAAAAATCACAAGCTATACTATGTTCGTAAATTCGGCGGAGTAACAATTTTCGAACTTACCGTTAGTTGGCTACCACTGATAGTATTATCTAAACGTCCAATTCTACTTTTGTTCGGTTATTATTAGACGCGATTTCATGCAATTGTTTGTTAGATTTTGCGTTTTCTCCTATCTTTCATTATAAAAAGTTAATAAAAACATACACATTTATTGAATATCTGAAATCACTTTTAAATGAGAAAAATGTAATAAATTTTTAATTTCTAACCATATTTTGTTTGTTTATTAATAACTATTTACCAATCAAATCATTGGGGGAAACTAAAATCTTGTTTAAACTAAGTTTATTGATAAATTCCCCAAACGGGGGCGTTTACTTGGCGGTGAAACTACAGTACTTGTCCCCGGATTTGAATACATTCAAATTGAATTGATTAATTCACCTTGCTGCACTTCACTTCTATAAACAACTGCTCCTTACATTGTTAATAAACAATAAATGACTTTTTAAATACTTTAAAATCGACACCTGTCAGTTGTCACACATGTAAACATTAAATACCGTAAATCTGGTTGCGAATACGACAATTTACACTGTGTAAACGTGTCTCGTCAGTACCCAATCAGTGAGCGAATTTTAATGAATTTTAATTTACTCCTCCGAATTTACGAACGTAGTATAACAAAATAACTTTGTGAGACTGTGACACTTGCTTTAATCCTGAAAATGTGAGAAAATCTGAATGTCGATCAGTGGTGGATTTTGATGTCGATTCGTCCGAAACAATGTGAAGAAATCTCTGAATTTTACTAAATAATAACAGTGTTTAATACATACTAAGCCTTTTATGCTTCATTAAAAGTTGAGTCGGTTCGGTAAGAAATATTAGCGAAAAGTTGGCTTGTTAGATACACATCAAACATATTCCCTTGGAAACGATGATTTCTTTATGCAATATTTTCAGAAAAAAATTACTGTAAAATTACTTGATAAGTTTTTGATTTTCTAGCATTTCTGATATTAATTAGAGCTTTTTTTATTTAGTTTAATTTTGTTCTAAATCATCATCATATATGAACATAATAAAGTCGTATGTTTATATTTTTATTTTTACAATCTCATTTATGTTTGAAATAGGTATTTGTCTTTAACATGTATAACTATCACATTAAAGTTAATAATTACATTATTATAGCAAGTTCAAAGCAAGTAACGTACGAAAAACATGTACGTAAGTGGAAATAAAAGAAACTCGCATGGAAAGTTCGAGGCATTATGATATACACGGGCAATACAGTACTATTATTATGTCATTACGCATGTAAGTATCTCTTTTTTGACTCGGTATTTTCCTATTATTATATTTTAATTTCTTTATGGTATAATGAACATATTGTAATAAACGGTATATACATTTTCTGCGATGTTACAAAAACCATTATCATTAAGTATGCAGTAAAGCGATTTAATAATGTTGCCCGCATTGTACATACAAGGAGTTGGAAGAGATTTTATTCAAATCATTTGATAGGATTGTTTAATACACATGTATCAATAAATTTTTATAGTACTTTGACCTTTTCCCTCGAATATTTAAATTTTGTGTTTGTATGTATTGTACTTTTACTACCGTGTGTTTTTAGTTATTTTAATTATTCTGGCGGACATCCTGTTATAAAATATGCATCGCGGAAAATGCCATAAAACGCTTTTGAAATATTACCATTTTAAATCGTTTTCGTTAGAAAGTCATTTGCAAATATTTTCTATTTACTTGGCGACTCAAGCGCTATTAATTCTGTCGTATCGTTGATTTAAATCAGTAATTGAAATTGTGGTTTTACATATTAATTGACAAACAACCCCCAGTGCGTTACTTAAATAGGTTATAAACTTCAAAGCTTTTTCATTTCTTTACATAACATATGCTAATAAACTACTAGGTGTTATTTAAGTATTATAACTCCAGGGAATATAACATTTTCCAATCACGACTAAATAGCTTTCAATTTTTTAACAAGATATGAAGCAACAATTTATGTTTAATGATTAATTATTATTAATTATATCCCAACATACTGACATTGTCACCAAATCTCTTACGGAAAAAATAGTAAAAAGAAATAAAACGAAAAATAATATAAATTAAAAAATTTTTATTTCGTTGAAATCCAAAATTAACTGAAACATGAAAAAATTAAAATTAATATGGATTATTGAAAAGTGTCTTACATGATTGGAAGAAAATTTGGACTTTTTAAATAAAAAAAAAACTCGAAAAATAAAAGAATTGATATTTTTCAGTTTGTTCATTCTTACGGTTATTTTAATTAAAAAAATAACAAATTTGCTCTTAAGATGTCGATACAAAAATGAATCCCTAAAAATAAAATAATTCCACGTAAATTATTTAAAACGTTGGAAAATTTTGAACCTTTTATTATAACGAAAATTCTCATATGATCCATCAGAAAGTGTTTGTACATTTAAATTATATATTATTAATAATAAGCAGTAATTTCTGTATACATACGGTAATTAAACAATGTAAATATTACGGCTAGAATAATTGCAAGATTTAATTTTTTTAATTATTGATAATTTGATAATTTTCCAAGTTTGTTTGCGTTAAATGGTAAAAAAATTCAAAGTCATCGGGTCATACTTCAGTACGTAAAAGCACTAATTAGACACTTAGAAAGCCTGAAACATATTTATACATACAGGTTGGACCAACGAAACCAGTTCAGTTTGTTTTTTCGACTTTTTAATCAATTTACAAAAAAATGTTCGAACACATCAATTTTTGTTCTAAAGGCGACACTTGATTTAGCTATTTTCACAGGGGTTACATCAAACCTTAAGTGGGGGCGGGGGGCTGTCATCTAAAAACTCTCTCACTTGTATCGCAAAGTGAGGGGGTGCACCATCTTGATGAAATATGAAATGATCTTGAAGATATGGGTTATCGTTCTCGATTCTTCCTGGTCGATGGATTGGAAGGAGACGCCCTACTGAATGCCCATCCAGATACCAGATTTATCACCTCTTGATTTCTTTTTATGGGGTTATTTAAAGAGTAAAATTTATGCAACCCAACCAAATGCTATACCCATAATTACGACAACGTATTATAGATGAATGGAGCCAAGTTACTCCCGAAATGCTACAGAATGTCCGACAACGTTTTGATGTCTCACTATTGTATAGAAGCCGGTGATGAACATTTTTAACATTTAATCCGTTAACACGTTAATACCTATTTTTTATATAATAAATTTTTAAAACGCTAGTGGTTCGAATTTCAAAAATAAAAAACCCCTGTGTGAACAAAATTATAGACGTCAAAAAAATGTATCGCTCAACCCCTATTACAATTTAAAATGATCGGGGTGAGAGCCCCCCCCCCCACACTTAATGGTTGATGTAAACCGAGTGAAAATAGCTAAATCAAGTGTCCCCTTTAGAACAAAAATTGACGTGTTCGAGCATTTTTTTTGTAAATTGATTAAAAAGTCGAAAAAACAAGCTGGACTATTTTCGATGGTCCAACATGTATAAAGATGATAAGTAAGTTATTTACTTTGTTTATTGCATTTCCTTCATATTTAATGCAACATTTCAAAGACAACTTTTATATTTGACTGCCATAACGACAGTCTACTTGAATACATCACAACTGACAATAAAGTATTCTTAACAAGCTGGACAAGTCGTAAAGAGAACCTTTATATAGATGCAGTCGTAAAGAGCAACCGGTAAACTGTTTTATGCAATTGAAGTTGTCACATAACTTAAATTGTACATTTATCGTAGTATGGTTATTAAATATACAGGGTGTCTCAAAACTGACGCCCGTGCATTCTGGATGTGACCCAGAGGGCTAGAACAAATTGAAAATTAAGAGTGGAAAATTGAATCCGTTGGATTTTTTTTTCTAGGGATTTTAAAAGAAAACGTTTACCGCGAACCTGTTGTGGATCCTGAAGATGTAGTAGCTCGTATTCATGTTTGCCTTGAAGTAGGAGGCGATCTGTTTGAACATCTTTTGTGACGAATTTGTTTTATAAGTTATTGTTAAAAACTTTAAATATTAAATGTTACATTTTAGTTTTTCATTAATAACTCGATAACGAAGGACAATCGGCAAATTTTCCACTCTTAAGTTTCAATTTGTTCTAGCCCCCTGAGTCACATCCCGAATGCACGGGCGTCAGTTTTGAGACACCCTGTATAAGATCGCTTACCGTGAATATTATTTAAAAAGAAAATTTCAAATTTAACAAACATATTAATTTATTAAAATAAACAAAGAACAGCATTCCTCAACTAAACAGTAAATGGAAATAGCCATATGTATTTGTGTAATGAACATAAAAGAGAAAGTACAATAAGCATAGACTTTGATCAATCATACGATGTTTAACCTGAGGACAAATGAAAAACTTATTAATAGTTGATGGGATGCGGGTAAATAATTATACATGCATGTATAGACGATACGTAAAACTTTTTATTGTGAAATTACTATATTAAATATGATATTGATTATGGAAACTTGATGTGTAATTAAAAATATTTTTGCGGTAAGCTGGTTTAAAAATATAACGATGTGACTTCTGTGCTACGTTTTAAAACTTTTAATTACGGAATAAACTTTATCGTCTCCAAAATGACAGCATATTTATATTCAAAACTTTAATGCAAACACAAACCACAAAATTTAAATATGTAAAAGATATATTAAATAAATTGTACATTAGATCTTATCGATCTTGAACAACATTAGCATAATGTAAGATATAAAGGATATAAAGTAACATGTTTTTTTTTAAATCTTGTCTGTTGTGAGAAAAGATTAAAATCAATAAATGCTGTTCATGATATTTGTTTTTTTTTTTTTTTTTGATTATTTAAAGTACGAATGTTTCACATTTCAGAGAGTAGCTAAATTAGTACAATTAGAATTATAATAAATTTTTGTTTTAAACTCTATGCTTATTTAAATTTATTTATTCGTTTAATAGTTATAGTCGAACATACCCTAGACGCATAAAATGCGTAACGGGGCAAAAGGGAAAATTAAACTGCTTAAATAAATTTGTGTTTGGATTTTCCATGTCAATTTTTCGTTTAAACTGACAAATATAGTTTCTCTTCTTTGTAACGTGTCGTATTTAAAAATCCCATCCTGACAAAATTACATTAACAGTTGAGGAGTTGGCTTTTTTCATATATTCACGAGCATTATTATTAATTGTAATAAGTGGCAAGAAATTATTCTTCCAAAGAGCAGAGAAATTAAAAAAAAAGAACTCAAAGAAATGATAAGAATTTGCGTGGACGAGGGAAGATATTTAACTGGAAATGAGCTTAGAAGAATTTATTGAAAGTAGAAAAAATTGGAAGTGTTAGGAGCATTTAGGTGAAAGTTGGAAATCGAAATGGTAGGAAGAAATTAATTGAAGAAACTGTGAATAAGAATAAATGTGGGTAGAAATTTTAATAGAACGTATTCTCTTTAAAATTTCCCTTCCCTCGTCCACGCCAATTCTTATCATTTCTTTGAGTTCTTTTTTTGTAATTTCTCTGCTTAACTTTTCATTCGAATTCGTATTTTCGTCGCATTCACTCTGACTTTCGTACAATACTCGATCTTCAGTGAAGATTTAAATTCTTTCGCACACACAATTACAGTTCGCTTCCATCGAAACTGCAAGTTGTTATTTTTATTGCAACTTAATTCGTATCAATCCTCTTGAAGATTTAGAAATATCAAGCATTTACAACCTTTAAAATATGTTTAATAATACGTACAAATTATTTCTCGAAAATTAGATTAAAACGTTATTTTTAGTCGAATTTTGTGGATTTAGGTTCATGGCAAGTTTTTAAAATTACGGTACGATCTACAATCAATCTCTTGATATACTTTCCAGGACGACGATAAAATAATGGTCGTTGTACGTTTTATTAACAACCGTTTCCTAATAAAATGCACGACGATCGTGTGCAGTGGGCATCATACACAATTTATGCATTGTATTGTATTGTTAAAAATACAACGGTAATTACACGCTGCACAGTTGGGGGTATTGGCCATCACGAGTAAGTCGCTTAGCCAATCGGAACCGTACTAAGAACGGATAAAAATTAGCACACTTATTGAATCTTCCATGACTCGCTACTTACCTTGGGTGGCTTTTGTTAGTTATGACTCTTATTCCCTGTGCTGCTTAACATTTTAACTTAACTCGCATGATAATATTTCAGAAAAACTGGAATTCTATTTTAGATATAAGATTTGAATATTTCAGAAAGCGAAACTATCATGTATCTTCTTTTCAATATTTTCTGCATGGACACTGTCACTTTAGGTAATGAATAGGAAATAAATCAGAAAAATAATATGTAAGGTTTATGACTTTGTTTACCTCTGGCCGGCGAATCTATGGACAAAGTTATTGCAAGTTTCTTTGAATTAGTAGGTTGAAGAAGGAAAAATTAAACTCATACGTTGGCAAAAATTGGCCTAATGTAAAATTAAGTTAAATTTTTGTATATTTTCTGACAATTCACAGAATACGTGTTTTCGTCAAAATACTACCAGTTTATATTTTGTTTTAAACATGTACAGTTTGTGGAAATATTGTAAATTTAACTGAAAATTCCTAATCTCATCGCAACATCCCATGACAATTACAAACAAAAAAAATGTAAGAATTTTCGTTGTAAATTGTGTTTGATAATCGGTAGTAACCGACATCTATTGCTGGAGGCGTCTGCATACGCTCATGGCACACAGTAAACGAAAAATAGTCAGTTACAATCATTAAGCTGCGTTCATGTATTCACTAGCTTGATACGGATAAAACTGTTGTAAAAATGTGCATTTTTTAAATTGCCAGGTTAGAAGGATATCGTATTATTTTCTAAAGGGTTAAATAGGAAACACCGGATGCAGTCCGTAACAATTGTTTGATAATAACATTTTGCATAGGAATACTAACTAAATGACGGTTAGTGATAGGCGCATTTTTGCCTTATGTTTTTTTTTCTGTACGTTTCATGACACAATGAATCCTAATTGATGCTTTCGTTAAATATATACCCAGAGTCTATTATGCATTGAACACATGTATTTATTTATTTTTTTTAATGTTTTACGAAACAAAATGTCAACTTGCAAACTGTCAATAGAAAATCGTATATATATATTATTGTTTTATTTAAGGAAATCCCAAATTTGTTAATTCAAATAAATATTTCATTATTTTTTTTTTCATCAAGCTAATCAGTAAAAACCAGGAAAATAAATGTAAACTTTGAACGATTCAAGTTTACAATTTTCGAATAATTAATACCGACATGTTACGAAAGTAATAATAATTAACGGGGAAATAAATGTATATGATTTTGTTAAATGCAATTTAATGAAGTGTGCCCGTGTATTAAAATAAAATAACGAAGATGAATGGGACCCACGGCGATGGTTTAAGTTAATTGATTACTTCGCGGTCCGCGTTTTACAAATTATGCGTTTCCTTCCGTCCCACAGCGTTGACCCCGGTTGACCACTCGGATTAATGTCGGCGATTAGTCGGTGTCTTTACATTCATTTGTTGATAGCTTACCTACGGTTTCATTAAACGACATTTAATTTATAATTTAACTTTCCTGTTTATCCTTCACAACGATTATCATCATTAACTTGTACATACAATGTAACAATTTGTTTTTTTTTGTTTTTGTAAGAAAATAACGTACAATTATAAAAACAAATCATTAGACAGATGATTGAAAATACCTAAAATGATCAATTAATGCTTTAAAGAAAAAGTACCATCAGAATATTATTTTTTAAAAAATGCTAAAAATCCCATTAAACAACCGTCAAACGTTGTTTTATCTGAGGTTGGGTTGAAAAATGTGGCATGTGTAAATTGTGTATAAAAAAGTGCAAGGTGTCAAAGCTTCTGCGCAAACTTACACTTATTAGCAAAAAGCAGAGGATTCAAGACCGACCGTTGTAGCATCGTCGTAGCAGTTTCATCAGAAAAACAATCACTTTACATAATGTGGTTTATTTATTAACTAAATACACCAGAAATTAATTCTATTTAGAAGTACATTATAATAGCGCGAAAAAACTTGTAATGGTTAAAGAATATTATTTGTTACAATTGGTTATGTAGCATTTAACGTTTACCTTTTATCTCATAAATAGGTTAAAAGAACCATCATGTCTTTCAATAATATATAATTCAAATCAAGTCAAAATGATTAGGTAAACTTTGTCAAATCACTCATAAATATGTTTCATGATAGACGTATAATCAAATGTTTCCTTAAATAATCTAAAAGCTATTGAAAAGTTCAAAACTCGATCGGCACAACAAGTGCACAGCGGTAACGGTTATCAATAAAACATCAAGACAAAAACGAAAACAATATGTTGATTCAAGTACAAAACGTGGTTTTCGAAGAAATCGTTATATATTATTCAGGGAAGTGTAAGCTCGGCGCAGTGTACAAAATGTCAACAAGGTAAAACCGATATCGTATAAAATATACAATTGGAGCCGAAATATAATTACAGTTGATCGGCCCCGATGCACGTGCAAACCGGGCCCGGTGTTGACATGTGTCTGATGCAGCGGCGCGCCTGTCACATCTCGGGTTTGTACTTTTCAGAATATCTGAATATTTGTAATGGAAATTCGTGTTTGGGGTTGAAATGTAAAACTCCGATTTGCTAACGGTGTTGACGGCTCAAATATTTTAACACTTTAGGCGACGTTAAACGGCAACCGCGTGTGTTTAGCCACCAGTAGATGCGCCCACAATGTGTGTATGCTTCGCGAAAATATGCCACACAAAACGATGCACACACAAAGTACAACGCTTAACGTCTTCGATTAATAAAATGGTTCTAAAAAATACATGTCTTTGTTTTACTGATATTTTATAGATTATATCTGAGATAAATACGCCATCGTGTTGTTCGAAATAAATTCAGCAAAAACAATTTATGGACAGAATCCACATTTATAAATTTTATTTTTAAAATGTATTTCCAATTTCCATTATTTTACCTATTTTTGTTTTCCAAGTCCATAATAATAATATTTAACCAATTTAAAAATAGCAAAATAACGACGTTAAAATATCCTTCGCAAATATCTAGACAAGACACTTAGTGAATAGAAAAAAAAAAAAAAAAAAAACGAGAAGGAAGAAAAAATTGTTTATGGAGATATGCAAGACGAATATCGAATTAAAAGGATTTTAAAAGCTCAATGTATCATATTATTTTAAATAATTGCAATTAGTTTGTTTGTGTATTTTGAAGTAAATTTGTTAAACGAATGCTGTGTTGAGCAAGATTCAACATTAACATTAAATAAACAATCACCGATTAAATAAGAAAACAATGAAATTAAAGGTAAAATATGATTATACATAAAATATGCAGTCTGTTCACGAGGACATAGCTAATTTTTTTATTTAAAGAGATACAAGCTTGGTGAAATGGACAAAGTTTATGTACCTTGCAATGCGCATTTCGTGCAATAAATTGTAAAACAAAATAACATTGCGTTGCTAAGATACAAGCATAACGATTACGTTTTTAAATTGAATACCCTGTATATTTCATTTTTAAGTTGCTCTGGTTGCCTGCTATAATTAATTATAAAACAATTTTTCTCTAGGATCGCTAGTTAAGGAGTTAAAAAAGCAATAATTTCTTGCATTGTGTGTGATCACGAATTATTCTACAATAGCTAACTTTTTTATGTAAAGTGATACAAACTTGTTTAAATGGACAAAGTTTAAGTACCTTGCTAGGCGCATTTCGCGCAATAATTTATAAAACAAAAGAACATCGCGTTGCTAAGATACAAGCATACCTATTAATTTTTTAAATTGAACACTCTGTATATTTTTATATTTTTAAGTTGCTCTGCCTGCCTGCTTTAATTAATTATAAAACAATTTTTCTCTCGGATCGCTAGTTAAGGAGTTAAAAAATAAAGTAATAAAATAATAAAAATTAAAAAGTAAAAGAAATGTTGTTAACGATCCTCCCCTTGCAACATGCTTGTATCTTAGCAACTTGATGTTCTTTTGTTTTATAATTTATTGCGCGAAATGCGCATTGCAAGGTACTTAAACTTTGTCCATTTAACCAAGTTTGTATCTCTTTAACTTTGGTGACCTGCGGGGTCTCGGACCAACTAAAATTTGTTTTATCAAATTTGGCGTCACCGCGCAACATGTGATGTGTTGCTTCTTGTTAGCTTATCATTTTTGTCATCTGAATCTGCAGTGTGCACTAGAACAGGCAAAGCGTGACACGTTTACAGTTATTGTAAATTCGGACTATCAGACCGACGTCACCACTGAAGCAACAATTTGTTGAGAGATAATTGAATTCTTTTATATGTTTTGAGCTTCCTAGTCAATTTTCAACTAAAGGTAAATGTTTATATTAAACAAAAATGTCGTATTTGACTACCAAAAAATTGTAGAAATAGTTTGCACGAAATATGAGTTATGAAGAGGAACGAACAACTGAGGTTCCAACGTGTCTTCAATAAATTTGAATTAATTTTTTTATATAAAAATGAAAACCCAAACAGTGTTTTATTTACACGGAATCAATATTAAATAAATCTAAAAAACAATTATGAAAAAAATTTATGAAAAAATCTAAAAAAAATATATCTATCAAACCGAGGCCACCACTCGTGTTCTGAAAAATCACGTCACCACTGCAGGGTTAAATAAAAAAATTAGCTATTGTAGAATGTTCCCGTGAACAGACTGTATATCACTGACATCTCTGAAAAGAAATAGAAATTAATGGCGACGTGTGTCAATTTTAATGTTAAAAATAAAATAATTTGTAATGATTTTATTGAATTTAACTATAGCCGTACACTGTACACATTTTTATAAGTTGTTGAAAAAGTCCTTTTATTTATTAATGAGTTGAACGAAAAAAATTTTAAAATTAATTTAGAATAAAACCATATGATATTCGTGTATTTCAGGTGAATTTTATTGGAAGCCGACTTTCTTAATACGTTTTTCTTCGAACTGTATAAATGAGCTTTGTTAAATAATTGATTAAAAATATTTGCAAGAAAGTTTTTTTTTTCACAATTACTTACAAGTAATTTTAGAATATTTCCGTCTCCGATTGATAAGGTCAATTTTATTGCGCGATTCAAGACAATCATAAAAATGTACGTCGAATGTTGTTAAAATAATTGTTATATTACCAATTTCTTGTCACATCCAAGTGGGAAGTTTCTAATCGATAGCATACTATTAACATAATCGTTTATATTGATGATTTTCAATATTATATAAAGATATAAATATGTAGGGGCAATTTTAATAATTCAGACGTGGTACGTCAATAATGTAGAAATTTGAAAATAGACTTCATTAAAATCTGTACATTCACAAAATAATTGCATATCCAACCAAACGTCTAAATCATAAAAAAATCAGAAGTAATCCCCCCTCCCCGAAATTTATGTTACGTCCAACGTAATTACATCTAAAAAAATATGTAGGATGGGTTGAGTTCAATATAATACTAAGACAAAGGTAATAAAAGTAAGAACATACAAGACAACTTAAAGAATGAAATGTAATTTTTGTTTCGTGTTTACTTTCAAAATTTTAATTTTCATACATTTTTCAATAAATCATCATAAAATACCATTATCGTTCTATATTGATTATCATTTGTTACTGGTCAATTTTCCGTTTATTCGTAATTATAGGGGGCACCACTTTAAATACATTGACATCATTAAATATATGCTATTGAACAATTACTCAACTCTTGTCTCTCCCTTAAAAAATCTCGAATTTTCAATATTAATTTATTTCTCTTTTTCCATTTTCACAATCTCAAAGGTTTGGCATTAGTTTTAATCGAAATCACAGCCTCAAAGCACGTTTATATTATATTCCATGCACGAATAATAAATTGTAGTTTTATTAAAATAAACACTTGTTATTTAGCGAATGTTTATGTTATATAATATTGAAAAGAGGAAAAGATTCTTCGAATATGAACGGACACTCGTAAGATTTGACGTTTAGTCTATTCGATTCGGGCAGGTTCAGTACGTGTGAAAATAGAACGGTCGATTATTTGAGCGAGGCGACGACAGAAACGACAAAGCGGTTTAGATATCCGGATGAAAAGTTGCAGTTTGAAAAGCTCGTGTGAAACACGCACGGGTAAAAGTCGCGTGAGGACAGCCCTATTAAAATCCCGTATAAACACCTTGTCACAATTAGTTGTGTAGTAGCGCTAATGCTTTTCGCGATAAGTGATTACACTACAAGTATTTATCAGATGTCGGCTTATTTTGTTTTAATAAGCTTCGATTTTCTTGCGTTTTAATCACGATTCGCACGACAGACGCGCATTTCTTATACGTACCCGTTTGCATACGGAACGTTCAATCCCTAATGTTGTGTTCGATTATGCAAATCGAAATTCCTGAGATACCATCATCAATTAAAACTATGTTAAACGTACACCTTCATAAAGTAACGTTCTTGAATTTCGTATGTTTAATAAATGTTGCACAAGAAGAGTTCGTGGTATGTGTGGATGGTAACGCAAATTAGCTTCAGATATTTATTTATATTATACACTGGATGCAATCATCATTCACAAACATATGATAAATTATACGTCACATACGTCTAACGTATAACAAGATGGAAAGGAAATTACTTTTTAATGGTTCGCCGTTTCATTTATTTGTGTAAACTTACGTAAAATCAACGACTTCGCAATTAAATTTTAAATAAACTAAAAGGAACATCACTCGGTCGTGTACACAACAACTATTTATTTATTTTCGGATATTAAATCGTTTTATAACCATCTTAAGAAAATGTGTTAGGTGTTATTTCAATGCACTATGGCTTATTAAATACATAGAGAGTATATACAGTAAGGACAAAAAGTAAGGAATATTTAAAATAGAAACGAACTCAACCGGTTTTTTAAAAAACGCTGAAACATGTCGATTTTTGATTTCAAAAATACACATTAATATGTGCGATTCATCTTCCGACTTTCATTTGTTTTGTAGTTATGACGTCATCACAAAAAAAATAAATGACAACTTAGATTTTTTTTGTGGAATCCGATAGTGATTTTTTTACCCTTTATGACCGTGCAAAAAAATCACAAGGTTGCACTAAAAAAATTCTGAGAAAAATCGATCTCAAAATTTAATGTTGATATTTTTTATTTTATTTTATTTAACCCTTTCTGTTCTGCCACCTCAACAGGTCGAACCCAATTACATAGTATGGTCTTTGGGTTGCGGCCACCACCGACTTACAATTATCCTAGATAACAAATAATTGGTTTTTGAAGTACCTACCTTTCGTTGTTATCTTACACCTTTGTAGCGTACTGAATAATCAAGATACCATGATAAAAATGTTAAATCTAGCAAACTGTTTCATAAAAGCATTCTGTCACTCTTTAATTCTCTTGACATTATTATTATAGTTTATTGTAGAATTTTAATAATATTCTACTAAATTATCATGGCTAGTTTAACAATAAGGCAACGTATAGAAATTTTAATTTATCTTGGTTGTGGGAACCTAACAAGATCCCAGCAAGAAGTGTGTGACATGTTTAATGCTAAATATCCAAATCGTCCTATTACGCAATCTACAGTTAGCAAAATCAAAAACAAATT